>CM057814.1:45908496-46045996 GCA_030067965.1 Latrodectus elegans
TTTTTTAAATTCATGATATCAATTTAAAAAAAATGTCAGTACTATACATTATTCAGTATCTAAACTCTTGAAATACAAAAAAAACAATTTCTATTCCAAGTGTATTATTTATATTTCTGTAGTATATACATTTATACAGCAAAATATTGATTTTGTCAGAAGGAATATTAAAATTTTAGTTGAATATAAAGAAATTTTCAGACATTTTCGCACATTTTCAAAGTATAATCTAAGGACATTTCTTGCAGTTTTCGAGTAGTTTTAAATATGTACTATGCGATTAAATAATTTATATTTAAATAGGAACAACCTGTACTGTTATATTATATTATGAAGAACCTATGCTCTGGTTAAGAAAGACATATTTCTCATGACTGAAGGATAAGGGTTTTTTTTTACCTGACTCAGGTGAAAATCCGTTGTGTTCACTAATGCAGACTGTGATACGTAAAGTGGGTATTAGTTACAATGTCCCTTTTGTGATTTTTCGTGGTGCGGCTAGAGAGGAGGATACTACCTTAGATGTCAACGTCATTTCTTAATCATGTTTAAAAATTAAGATAATATTAATTGTATTTAGCTGCTTTTAGTTTTTCAAAAATAGGCATCTGGAAACGTATTGCAAGTAAATAAACAAATGCAGCCTATTAAATGGTATATTGATACTACCATACAAGAAGTTGTACGAATGTATAATTCATAAAACTGTATTTTGCTTAAAGAATGAGTTGTCTCGATTTATTTAAATTTCTTGACCAGGATAGTTAAAGGATAGTGAGTAGTTGATATGAATAGTTTTACTAAAATAATATTTTATGTACTTTTTCAATTAAATCGAACACATTAACCCCAATTTTTACACAAACTGATCATTGTAGCGCTATTATACTTCTTGAACATGTTCATAATGTTTTTTGATCTGCATAAAAATTGTAAAACATTAAATATTTCGTGCTTTTTCCTTTTGAGCTATCCGCAATAGGGCATCTGTGCGCAATAATGGTTTGAGATTATCATAAGATTGATTCACTAGAAGACAATTAATACTTAAATATTTTGTGTTTTTGGGTTGTATTAAAAGGCTGTTACACGAGCTGACATTCTACCAGATAACTTCCAAACCAAGAGGTGAAAAACAGAACTTAATTAACAAGACATGTCTTGTTAATTTTAAAATCTGTTACTTTTAGTTAGCAAATAGAATACCTTTTTGTAATCGGATTGAAAAAAAAGTAAATATGATTCGGAAAGTTAAAATTAACCAGACCCTTGATCAAGTTTTTGTTCACGAAAAAAAATTTTAAATAAAACTGTCATGATAAAAGCGACAGTAAGAATCGTCATAAAATCTTAAGGTGACTACATAAAAGATTTTTTATTAATTCACTGCATTTAAAACAAGATAATCTGGATAATAATTCGTTTGAATTTCAGAATAACCCATAATCAAGCAGGAAACAATAACAGTAATCATAACAATTATGATTAGCATTCCATATTAACTCCTGCAGCATGCTGTAATCTGTATCTCCTACTTATTCTTTATGGTCTCCATTTATATGCTCACCTGGTAGGAAAAAATATAACAAGTAAATTGATTTATGAAAGCCGAATCTCACTTTACGTGCGGGTGTACTATTTTTTTCCCGGAATTTTCCCTCTTTATGCCACTGCAGTAAGCATTAAATTCAAGCCAAAATCTCATTGGTAGAAGCTGAATAAAAAGGCTAATGATTGGACAACCTCAAATATTTGATCGTGACACTGTCACATAATCCAGATCCGTGTCAGCAAATGATGCCTCGTAAAACATGATAAAGGGGGGAGAAAAAAGATATCACATGTATAATCAAAGACCTTAAAGGCAGTTCTTTTCCCCTTCTACTGTTACGACTGCAATAAATAGCCACCAGAATCCGACAAGACAGGGACAAGCTCTCGGAGAAACACTGTCTGGAATTACCCATAAAAAGAAGACGGGTTATTGTTTTTCCCTTTTTGAGGGAAAGACATTTTCAAGTAGGGAATTGTTTTCCATTAGAGTATTCTGAGACATTTTCCACATTTACTTGTTTGCACAGAGCCAAGTATAAATTTTTGTTACTCTTATAATTTTTACAAAAACACTTTTAACTAGATGGTGTTATATTACCTCGTAATTTCTTTTTCTATACTGTCTTTTATGTGTAATACATAAAAAAGCTCGAAGAATCATTGATTTTTTTTGAAAACAGCAACAACTAAACTTTGTTACTTATAAAATGTATGCAACTTGTTTTTGAATATCTATAACAATTTATTTATTTATTATTAAACATTACCTAGAAATTATATATGCTAATGAAACCACAATGATTGCAAGCAATTTTTACAATTAAAATCTTTTTTCAATGATAAGTGGTAATTTTCAGGCTAATAAAACAAAAGACTTGGCTTGATATAAATCGTAAATCTTATTTGTTTGAGTTCCTATTCAGTTCAACTCTATTCTAAAGTGAGGATGTTTATCATGGTTAATTTGATCCTTTGGATATAGTATCTGAAATTCCTAAGTAAATTCTATTTTGTAGAGCAAGAAATAAGTACGAAAAGTCGAATACATTATTGTACAAGCATGCAAACTAGTTTAAACAAATTTTACAAAAACAATTTGATCTTCCAGAAGAGCTTTTTACAAAAGAAGAAAAATATTATTCAGAATTGTTTTATTAAATAAAGGTAACCAGTTACAACCTATTTAATAAACTTACAGTTTTGAAGATAAAAAATCATAAATTTTTTATGACTAAAATAAAGGAATTATAAACTGGCAGTTTGTTTGATACAGAATAGGGATTTAAAACTCTAAGTGTTGGAATCAATTGTAAAGTGTACAATATTATAGTATTAACAAAAGAAGTAAGGCAAACTAGATTGAGTTAAGTTTAACAAATTTACTCACAACAGCAATTAAAGAAGTTTTATTTTTAGTAGTCTAGTTGAAAATTTACCAATGAAACTTTTTTAAACGTAATATACTGGATAAAAGTTTATTTTTGTAATACCATAATTCTCTAATGAGCTATATATGTAATAATTTACCTTTAAACAGCTAAAAATAAAGTCATCATAAAAATCATAATTTAAAATTAATTAGGTATAAAAGTAATAGACAATATTTCAGAAAACATTGTGCAATATTTGATAAAGTAGGGAAGGAATTATTTTAAATCATTTACACCACTATCAAATGCATGTCTCTAAATAATATACTCACCAATTACTCCATAACATACTTCCAAGGTAAGAAGTGCATTTAAGTTTTGGCAGGGAAAAACTGTAGGGAAAATTTCCTAGATGTAGGGAATAAGCAGATGACAGGGTCACAAATCTCAAGAAGACGAAGTGTCTTACTGCCGCAACACAAGCAAGCCGCTATCCCCCATACGACACGACCAGCACGTCCCGTCGACACTTTTCATGACTCTTCTGGGCTCTTGAAGGCCGCCTCCACGTTTCAGCAGTTGTTGTCCAGGCTGGATATTTATGGTTATTGCCATGTGCTGGCAGTAAAGGTTCGCGCTCAGGGATTTGCGCCCACCATATCCATTTGCTGAGTGGGAACGTAGGGAAAAAAAGTCGCAATGAATTCGAGGATCTTCTGATCGATAAGCATTTTGACTTGTCGAGTGAAGTGTTTTTTCGCAACTTGCACAAGATCTCCTGATTCCAGGATGTGTGACAACTTGGGGGTGGTAAAAAACCAAGACGTTGATGTGTAAAAGAACTCACTATGAAAAAAAAAAGTTTTTTTCTCCAAAAAGAAGCATAAAATAAAAGCGGGTTTATGTTTTCCCGTGTACTTCCAAAACCAGATGATAAGATTTCTGGTTTTAACACATCGCATATCCGTCGTAAAAACGTGTGGTAATAAAATTAAATGTCAGAAACAGGTGAATAAAAATACATCGACATAAGAAATAATGTAAGCAAATATCATTAAAGTGAAAGGACAGTTATTTTTTATAAATATTTATTTAGTGATAAACTTTGCATATAATTATAAGGCATTTTATTTCTAGTGGAATTATTAAGAATAGGTTAAAAAAAAAACTAAACTTAATTAAATGGAATAAATAAATTTCTTTAAAATAAATTTCTTTGAACTACTGTTTACAAAAGATATAAAAAAGGTATTTTTTTACCAAATGTCTCTTTTCAAAGTGTTTCTAAAAATAGATAATAATTTCATTATAATCTGTATGCCACCAACTAGGCCAATATTCAATACAGGATATATAATCTATGTAGGAAATCAATATAATATTTATTAATAATTTGTTGTGTGTGTGTGTGCTTATAAGCATGTCTTTAAGGATTTTGGAAGAGAAGTAAACAAAGAAGTGAAATTGTATATTAGTTGTAGAATAACATTCTGTTTTGATAAACATTACTATTTTATGATAACTATACAAATAACTATAAGAATATTAAGAATATAATATACTACACTGTTTTGAAGAACTATATATCTGTATTTATGACTAATTATCTGAATTACATCTGAAATACTGGAAACAAGGTACAATAAAATGCCAAGGGAACACCCAAAAATAAATAAATAAATAACAGAAAGTGTTATCCATAACGAATGGTTCTACAAGTGTGTCGCCAGGTATATTCTGAACCAGGTGAGATAACCTATAAGAGAATGACATCATTTGTATGTCTGGAATGTATTTTGCTTCTTATTTGATTGGATCTAGATCGGTTCCAGTCAAAGATTATTGTGTTGTGTGGATTTATTCACAACTATCACTGTTCTAGTAAAATGGAGAAGTTTGGAGATAAAATAAGTCTCTTGGATGTCGAAATTCTCACTTGACAGTGATCAACAAACCATCAGAACTAAGTTTCTTCAATTTTATCCGCGTTTTGCTCATTTATATCATTCTAGATTTGTCATTTTATAAAGTTTGGTTTTATCTCGTTATAAATTCAAATCAGAATTACAATTAGAAGTCGTTAAATTTGCTTTGAACTTTAAATTTTAGCTTTCACTTATAGATTTATTACTGTAGATGCAGATATAAATCAGCAAAATATAAAAAATTTCATTTATATTTATTACCCAATAAAACATCATATCAATAGCTATGTGTTTTGAACTATGCGAAGTTAAATGCGGAATTATAATTAGAACATAATGTTGTAAAAAGTTAAATTATAAAATTTCATAAGAATTATTTTTTTTTCAAAGGCCAGTGTCAGTTATGTAAAGGCAACTAACACTCAGAAACGTGAATGGAAGGCAAATCAAATACATTTTAATGAAAATATTGTAAAACCATAAATAGATCTGTAACAAAATAAATCTAGAAATTTTAGGAAAAGGAGTAAATCAAATTTAAATTTGGTGACTATAGTAAAATACAATCAAATTTTCAATCGTTGAAATAGCTGAAAATCATATAATGAAACTTATTAAACTTTGAAACTCAAGGTTAAAAATCATATGAAGAAACTTATTAATAATGTGATTTAAGAAATAGATTTATTTCAGGATGAGGAATATATGAATCACATTCATAAACTGTTGGATAAGTTATTTCAAATCAACAGACATATATTTTAACTGATTTTTTAATGTCTTATATAAGTATAAAATGATGACTTATATTGGAATGAGGGATAATGCAAAATAATGCACAATTGTAGTTCATAATGTTCAAAATTATATTTCTAACGTTATGTAGATTCTCTAATTGAGAAATAATATAGAATAGAAATTATTTTATTTAATTGTATATCAAAGTTTAAGGAATTCCTTTTTAGGACCCTTATATCATAGACTCATGGCATATTTTATGAGTATTTGGATTGTATCTTTAATAAAACTTTTATCACTTGACCTTTGCACATGATATAAAAGTTCTCATGCAAAAAGTAAATAATTTTAACCAATAATTTAATAAGCTCTTAATTTAAAAAAGGAATCGTTCTTGCCACAACGCTTCATCATAATATTGGGTTGTTTGGAAAGTAATTTCGTTTTTCTTACCTGGATCAGTTTCGTGCTAGCAAAAACCAACCACTTTATAAATGTAGAATCGTGCTACTATTAGGAAGATGGTAAATGTTATTGGACGAGAATGGACAATATGCAATGCAATGCAATATTTATCCGCTATACGATTTTTATTTTCAAGAAAAACGAAATTACTTTGCGAACAACCGAATATTTTTCAAACATATTCGATCAGATTTCAGCCAGAAAATATACATCTTCTATTTCATTGTTCAGTTTCAAGCATTTTATTCACATGGCGAGTTGTAGGAGGTCTGATCTTCTTATGCATCAAGAAATAAGCCATTGATAGTTTCAAAGTAACGTACATCAGTAAGTCTTAGCATCATCTGCATACCTTGTAATTAACCGACAAATATCAATTAGGAATATATACCGGAACTTTTGTACATTTATTTTGATTCCCTCACGTTTTATCTCAACCCACTTCATTTGCATTTTACTAAACCAAATTGAAGTTATTATTAGTTCAGTTTTCTCTTAATAACAAAACACATCTGGCATTACATTTCAAGCTGAATCGGAACACATCAATAAGCAATACTTGATTTCAATCCTGATGTTGAGCTCTGCCCTTCTTAAGTTTGCACTAAGTCTTAAAGTCAACGAAATGTTCTTTCTAAGCCTAAATGCTTAGATATTGCTCTGGTTATGTCTATTTTAGATTATATTCAGCTGAAATTCCTGGTCGTGTCATCAGAAGATGTTGTCTTTTTTATTTTAAAAATGTTTCCTGTTTTGTCTAGACAAGTTATTAATCAGAGAGCATCATCTGCTGGGATACCTTGTGGGGACAGCCATAAGGTTTTTCTTATTAACATCCAGCATACTCTGCCCAGTTCGATTCCGGTGTTAGAAGCTACGGATTCCAGAACAAAAGACAATATAGGATTTTCAGAAAAATTTTCTAACCCCATTATTTCAAAACAAAATCTGGACAATTAGATTTCACATCAGAAAAGTTGAAAAAAATATTAAGTTTTTCAGTAATTATGATTTTTAGACTTATATTAAAATTCTAGGTCTTAACATCATGGCTGTTGATTTGCATGCATTAAATAAAATTTTTCTATTTTCCATTGTGCTTTCTATAATAATTTATTTGTCGTTAGTTATAAATAGAAATGTTTCCAAGATTTCATTTATACCATGTGCCTATAAAACTATGATGTAATGATAATAATACATAATTACAAATATAAAATTCCCCTATTTGGTTGTACACTCTTTTGAAGAAAAAATGGGTATTTTGTAGAAAGTGACTGTTTACTGAAATTACAATATGTGTATAGCTTATGTACTGATAGTATGAAATGATTAAAGGACTTGAGGCGTATGAATTACGAACATTTGCAAACTGAATATTCATAATCAGTAGTTTTTAAACCACCTCTTGTAGAGTATCCTTCATTTATACATCTAAATAAAAAGTTATTAGACTCCTAACGTGATCCTGCGATATCTTCTTATAGGCATTCATCAACTGTTGTTCAGATTTGCTACATTTTTTGTGTCCGAATTTGGCAGCATATCACGTCCTTGACATTTTCGAAAGTTTTGATGAAGAAAAGGTAATATCTGCGCAGATACTATCCATAAATATACAAGCAATTTGGGCATGCATTACTTTGTTGAAAAATATTTCTGGGGTAATCCACTGCGAGGTTATTTAGGTTGGTGTAAAAGTATCCTTGAGCTGTTAGCGTTGTACTCTGGGTGTGTATTAGATGTGACTTGTTGTCATAAAAGATAACAACACTTATTCTACCTATCCTAAAAACAAAAGCTGATTATGACTGCTGTACTCTGGCTTTTCTTGTAGCAATGGATTATAATCATCGAATCCATGAAGGAATTTTGATTCTTCACTGAACACTACGCTCTGTCAGTCTGATGGCAGGCATAATGATCGACTGATATGCCATTGCAGACGACTCCACCAATATTGTCGGATTAAAGCCAAATGTCTTAAATATCAATGTGACTATAAAATCAACTCATTCAAAAGACTCGAATGAAATATACGTGTTTGACATAGAGGATGCCGTAGCACGTTGAATAGTGAATTATGATGGACTATACATAATTTATCCTTGGAAAACAATTGTCGTATTTTATTTCTTATTTCCATATCTTGGTATTTCTGAGCCTATATTTCATAAAAATATTTTTAGCACCCGTACAAAACCTTATATATGCTTTTTAAGTAACGAATTTCTATTTGTTATGTATATAAATATACGAGGGCTACTCTGAAATTTTGAGGTAGTTGCAGACGATAATTTAAAAAAATAAAAATAACGGTTTAATTTTAAAATACAAAGTATTTTAACACAGAAGACGATTTTTTCTGATTTACTTCAACTTGTTTCGCGTAGAATAAATTTTAAACAGAAGAGAAAATGGAGTTGACGCGAGAACATTTTCGCGTTATGAATTTCTACGATTTTAAAGCAGGATTAAATCAAGAAGAATGCGTTCAACGGTTGCAATTAGCATTTGGTGATGAATCTCCAGCTCGTGCTACTGTATTCAGATGGCTTAAAGAATTTAGAAGAGATTGCAATTTTCTTCAGGATGAAGAATACACAACAAGGCCACCGTCGGCAGTAATCCCGGATAATGTGTTTGTCATACGAAAAATGTTAATGGATGATAATCGCTGTACCTATCAAATGATGCAGAAGGAACTTAACATTAGATCCGAAGCCAAACACAAAATCATTCATAAAGAATTACATATGAAAAAAATAGTTTGCCGTTGCGTTCCCCATAACTGAGAACCAAAAAGAGGAGCATGTCAGAATCAGTAAAGAAACTCTTAAATTGTTAAATGATGGTGGCCACCGCATCATTTCTAAAATTGCAACAGGTGATGAAACGTACATACCGTTTTTTAACGTTCCAACACGTCAAGAAAGCAAAGTATGAGTCTTTGAAGAAGATCCCACACCGACAATGGTGACAAAACAAAGTGCACTGAAAAAAGTGATGTATGCCGTTTTCTTCAGAAGTACGGGATTGGTCAAAGCCGTCAAGTTGGAAGGACAGAAGACAATAACAGCAAACTGGTAAACCACTAGATGTCTTCCAGAAATTATACAAGAACTAAATGTTAGAGGTATAATGTTTCACAATGACAATGCATCTTTACATACAGCCGGTTTAACAGTTGAGTTTCTTATACAAAAACAAATTAAAATGATCAAACATCCGTGGTATTCACCTGATTTAGCTATGTGCGACTTTTGGTTATTCTTTAATCTAAAAAACAACTTACGTGGAAGACGTTTTCATTCAGAAGAAGAGATTGATTTGGCTAGGAATGCATTTTTGTCATCTATTCCAAGAAATGTATGGCTTGAGTCATTTAATCTGTGGAAAATTCGTCTACAAAAGTGCATTGATGCTGGGAGAGACTACTTGGAGGACACCTAAAAATTTGTAAGTATAACTTTAAAAACCTAGTTGTATCTCAAAAATTTCTGAGTGACCCTCGTATATAATTGACAATGTCGTAATTGCCTTATTCTTTGATTCTTAATGAATATTTTCTTTTTGATTCTATAAAAGTGATATAAGGCAAATCTAAGGGAAATGTTACCCATTACCCATTTTATACTATACGAATAAAAATGCGTGCAATAGACAGAATCAACGTTCATATGATTTGAACACTTAAAAATTTGCATGTTTTGTGTATAAGAATTTGAGTGCAAAATTTCGAGATGATGAAGTTATTTTTGAGAAGTGTCTCATTTTGTTGCTTGAAATATTATATAATTTTTTAAAAAATTAGAGCAAATGCATCACGTTTTTGTTTGTTTAATTTTGTTCATTTAAGAAAAAATTGAAATGATGAATATTGTATGCAAATAAAATGAAATAACTATTTTTAAAGTGTTTTAGATTTAATTCGACATTGTGATCTAAATCAGTTTCAGATACTTCTTTCTTTTTAGTGATAAATAAAAAAATCAAAACAATCTTATATGATACCCAGATTTTCAGTTTTAATTTCTGACAAATTGACATAATTCGTGATTTTTTTCTTTTAAATGAAAATAAAACCTATCTTTATTATTAAGACATTTTTTTTTCTTTCTTTAACAATAAATAATAAAACCCAAAGAAACCAAAAAATATTCACCAGTAAAAGCATTTTCATTTGCTCAAGTTTTTACCATACTTAACCTCATACTTCCTTTCCCATGCATAGTTAAAATACCTTTAAAAGAATTTTATCGATTAACAAAGGTTTTTTTTCCACTTATCTATCATTCAGGTTCACTGCACGTTTTTTTGATTTTCAACAATACAAATGATTTTTCAAAGCAAATTGTGTTGTTGAACGCAAAAGTTAATTGAGTTCTGTGAAAGAATTTTTCCTAGTTGCATTATTTACCTTCAAATTGTTTTCGACTAATTTTACAAAATGTTCTTAAAAATAGAAAAAAAATTTCTTTTAAAAATTTTCATGAACAGTAAATTTTCCTTTAGCATTGCTATCGATTATTTCTCTTTCTTGTGAACTGGGTACGTAATAAAAATTTCGGAAACGTAACGTACTAGAGTCAATTCCGGTCTTTTATAAGGTTTTTGCCATGTTTTCTAATTATCTAGAAACTATAGCCCGAATAATACTGTAGCACAACAGCCAATAAGAGTTTTTAATGAATCGTTAAGGTTTTATTGTTTTTCTAAGAAGTTTGGGATTCGTAATCCGAAGTGTGGTCTATTAATAATAATTTTGATTTCCGGTACTTAACATTATGAAAGCTTGTTAATTTATTCCTACCTTGTACTAATATATGAAAACCAATTTTTAAATTGTCTTTTTTAGAGAAAAAGAAAACGAGATTTTCTTTTACTTAATTTCTCTTGTTTATAAAGTAAAATTATGTAAGAAAATTAAATCAAACTTTTATCTATATTAGTTTTACATTTTAATATTTGCTTAATTTCAAAATATGGGGTGAAAACTTTCCCAATTTCTTTCCGTAGAAGAATTTTCAAAATCAAATATGATAACAAAATTTAAAATATCAATACTTTACTTATTTATTTATTGCATTTAAATTAAATTAAAATTATTACGAATTCAGAATGAATTTTCAAAATAAATTACCAAAAATAAAAATTAGAATTTAAAAACATGTACATTTTTTTAGTAAAACAAAAAATTAAAATTTTTCCATAAAATGCAAAAATAAAAATTATTTATTATTTTTTTTAAAAATTTAAAGACAAGAAATGTTTTACTCTGAAATAAAAATTCTTTTACATACTTTAAAAATATTATCTTAGAGTGGAATACAATTATTAAAAGTATATTTATTCTGAATTTATTTAAAATTTTGCAAACCAATGTGTTTATTTAATAGTTGGAAAATAATCTTTCATTTTTAAGCTTCTTTTAAAATAGCACACACGACTATAAATATATTATTGTTAAACTATAGCCTTGAATAACTTTTAAATAATGATAGGGAAATACTTTGAATAATTGAAAACGAGTTATTAAAAGATTTATCTGGGTAGGTATTAGTTAAAAGCAAAATAGAATTTATATATTTTAAAATTCTGCTAAGGATCAAAACGAGAAATGGCTAAAATATAATTTTTATTTGATACCATGGTTCAGAAAATTATTTGCAATTTTTTTTCTGTATAAATAGAATGTTTCAAAGGACAACTTTGATTTATGTTTAAAATAAAATTGCATTTTTGGTCACCAAGTTGCTTATACAAGTTAGTCTTACGTAAATGAAAATGATTATATACATCTATATTGTGTTTTGTTTGCTTGATTACTGAACAAATAAAAGTTTTAATTTATAGTAAACAGGAACAAAACTCAGACATCTGTTGAATTTATATATTTATATTGTATTATCTTTATACTCTTTATACAATAAAAGATCTAAAAAATTTCACAGAGTCTAGATCAATAGGAGCAATCTGTCTTGAACTACTCTTTTGGAAATAAATTTTTCTTTATAAATGACACTTTGGAAATCATCAAATAATTAAAAAGGAAAATTTGAAGAAAGAATTTTGATTCTCCCGATTGTGAATTTTGAATGTGAATTTTTGATTGTGAATTTATTTTTCTTTTCAGCTATATTCAATAAAAATATGTTCAAGCAATGAAGATAAAATATAATTAAACTTCATATTAAATGCTCATTTTCATGTGGTTCATACGAACATTCATATTAATTTTTGAATTTATTGAGAATTCAAGTAAAAATTTTGATTGTTAAAATAATCTGTTATTGTTTTTGTTTCAATATCTTTTATATTTATTTCAATTTAACACACACACACACTTTGTTCAGTCTTACATTTATTTAAAAAATATAAAACAATTTTAACTAATGTTATCACTTTTTACTTCAAATGTTATTTTTTACTGCTTTTTAATGGATTTTTTTAATGTTATTATGTATGAAAAATCGTACTTTGAATTATGCAGATGTTCAAATTAATATTATTAAAAGTGATTATACTTAATTAGTACATAGTTTTATCAAATAAAAATTCAGAGTTATAAAATAAAGGAATCAGCTTTTATTATAGATCAAATATATAGATAAATGCAAAATTAAATAAAAATTTAATAAAATATGTAAAATTAATTACATGTTTTAATAATTTTAAGAACTGATATAAGTTCAAATTGAGTATTTAAAAAATTGTAATCATAATTAATTACAATACAGAAAAAAGCTTTTATTAGATGTATGACTTTCTTTTGCCTTCAAAGGACTGAAAGTGATTTTAATACAAATTTTTACCGTTAATTTGCTTTAAATGAATCAGAAAACTTCATGGAAATAATATTGAATTTTTTCATATCCCTCCCAGCTTCATGCAGCTTTTCTAATTTATGTACTAATTTTTCCCGTTATTCAAATCAAGGAAAACAATATTTTCCAAAAATGTAAGCACTTACACAGAAAAAAAATATTCAGAAGTTGTTGATAAATATTTAATAAAAAATTATTTAATATGCACTGTATTATAAGAAAATGTGGAATTGAAAAATAATTCTACCGTAATTTGAAGATTTTCAGATGATTTCTAACTGTTTATAAAATGTGATTAAAATGATGAATTAAAAAGTAAGATTATGCAGTTTTACATTTTAGAAACTCCTTCATTATTAAAAGAGTACAAAAATACAAATAAGGTATTTTATTGTCACGAATTAATTGGTAGGATTTTGTGGATTAATATACATGGAAGAGATTATATATGAAATCGGATACTCTTAGTGTTAAAGTAATTATGATATATCATAAAGCTTTCAAATGAAAAGTTAATTTTGGTAATAAAACTATAAAATATTGCAAATATACAATGTGTATCCAACAACAGATACGTTTGGAACATATGCTATCCTCTTGGTTATCATTCTCCCATATCACGAATGTTATTTGACCACCATAAAAGTCAGCCAAATCAACTCCATCCTTACAGCGGGCCTTCTCCCATTCCGCCATCAAAAAACGATTGAAGTAAAACGATAAACTAACATCATTTGAAACGAGGCACCCCTACCACTCCACCGGATACTGGGGGATTGTAGCGAAAAGACGAGCGATTTGAAAAACAAACATGATGTTCACGAAAAGTCTACATATCTTCATAAGCCTCTTTAGACAAGGACAACGGTGGCCTTTATTGTCGAGGGCCTACCTGGGCCAGTGCGAGATGCGGGCCTAGGCGGCGCCCGGACGACCCGGCGCCTATAGGATCTTTTCGCAAGAAGGAACCCCCGCAGTCAATGCTCATTAACTCCGAGGATGTTGAGAGCTGTTTTAGGATGTTCAGGTTACGTGTAAAAGCGGAGCTACAGCGATTCTGTGTCTTCGGAAAATATTCCGTTCCCCCATCCATCGGCTTATCTGACCGAAATTTGTCTGTAAATTTCGCCCACCCCACCGCTGGAATTTTCACTTCTTCCTCTTTCAGAAGAGTTGAGAATACTACAAAGAACCTTCTCGAGACACGGTTTTTTTTTTTTTTTTTTTCTGTTAGCCAATAAGAACTATTTTGGGAATTGTTCTCTTAAAGCAATTTGAGTCTTTTATTGATTTGCCGATATGCAAACTTTGCCGGAAGTCGTACATACTTGACTTTTCAGCTTGTTAACACAATGTAGCGATCGTTTCTACAGTTGCGATTTTTTAAATTACTATTTTTTCTTTCTTTAAGACATTGTGTGAAAGAATTCCAAATGCAACTATGAAGGATGACTTTATAATAATATTAGGAATTAAAAAGTAATGTTCTCACATTGTTTTTATAAGAAATTACCAAAAAAAAAAAAAGAAAAAAAGTAATTCCTGCAGCATACTTTAATTGAAATGAAAGACATATTAGATATTACAGCTTAACAATGTTTATTTATTTCATTTGGTAATTCAGTTTAGTCATTTAATTATTTTATTTAGTGTTAATGATTTGAAAATCAAAAATTTCGCTTTATATAAAAACATTATATAAAAAATTCATTTTTTATTCTTTTTTTACTAAAACATTCCATTTGATATCAGCTTTCTTTACTTTAGAAAATGTAATAACATTTTAATACATTTTTATTTATTTCTAAATATTAATGGATTTTGTATAGCTTAATATAAAAGTTTGTTACATTTTTTATACAATCTAATATCACTTCCTATAATTCAAAACAGGAATTTCTATTTTACTTATTTTTTTTAATTTATGTTTATTACAATTAAGTAGAACATGTTAGGAAAAAATTTAATCCTAATCAAAAAAGTCGAAATATTTTTTGATTCATTGATGAAAACAAAAATATATAAATTATGATCATATACTTAAGTTGCTGCATAATACTAAAAATATTTTTTTTAAATATTTCATTTCATTTATCAAGTAGAATGGAGAATGATTAAATGTAATTTGCAGTTTCCTCTTCTCAAACGATGGAACCATCTGCGGCTTCGTAAACGTAGATCTTTTTTTTATTTTTAATTAATATATTATATTTAATACATATATACATTGTAACCCTTGTATTTAAAAAGGAAATAAGGCGATGATTAGTATTTTTTTCATCTTTTTCTAAAATGAAAGAAATATAAACGATAAATTAAAAATAGCTAGGCTGCAGTACCAATGCGCGCCTATTTTCCACGTAAAAATATGCGATGGCATACTCGATACATCGAGTGAATTCAAGAATTTCGTTGGAAATTTGACAACTTCGTTCTTGTAATAACACGTTCAAATAACGAAACAAATAACGCGTTGTCGTTTTGTAAAATATTCCGTTTTGAACTCTGTAAATAATGTATTGACATCGTTGTTTGCAGTTGAGAATATTGTGTTTAGTGTTGACTGGAGGGTTGAGCCATTAATTAATTTCGTAATTCCACTTGATACTTTGGAAAATCTTTTGAATCAATTCATCTTTGCTTGATATCATTTTAAAATGTTTGTTCCCATAGTACGATGTGATCATTCTATAGAGCTATCGACATCTATTTTCCCATTCCGAATATTCAGCAATCATTTTGCATTACCTTCGGTGGTTTCTACATTCTGTTGTAGAACAGGTATATTGGTTATTAAAATCGTTTCTTCATATATCGCCATAGAACTGACGACATGAGATATAAATTAAGTACATCAGTGGTTGTGAATCGTGGTGCAACTGAAAGAGTTTATTATCCCTAGATAACAAAATATATGTTCCACTGAAGGTCAATTCATTTCCCTTCAAATATAACAGTGCATGATACAGCATTTCCAGTGTCTTTTGTGAGCAACTGTGAAATTGTTTCATATTAAAAATTCACATGTTTGCTAAACTTTCTCTATTCCGGAATTTTCCTCGACACTGAGTTTTGGTTAGAGTGGTTTAGAAATTTAAAGACAATTTCGATGATTATGATTACCGTGCTGCTAGGCCACCATGTTCACTTCAATTCCAGATGCACATTGGCAAAGCAATTCTATTCAGTGATCATATAACTGTTTAAATGAAGTTTTGCTTGTATTTCCTTGCGTATTTATGAAGTACAAAGACCACTTTGATTTGTAATTGCTTGGTATAGATGTGTCAAATACAATACTTTGTTCTGAAACAAATTTTGAACGATTCTACCGAATCATTGACATCGAAGTATGTTCTCATATTGCATATCACAATCATCAGTATCATAAGCTCAATTCAACGCATACCTTTCCGAACTGCAAATACTTTGTTATTTTTAAATATATATCCTTGGAACCAATACCTCATTAAATGTTTGATGTAAATTTAATACTTCAATCCGTTGCTCATAATAATATTGATTTAGCGCTGGCACTGAATCAACAACATTCACTAATTTGTTCATCAATAGTTCCCATGAAATATACGTGGGAAAGGGTGTTGGTCTAAATGAGATTTAGCATGCTGATAAATTTGCTATTGAATACTGAACCTTGGTATGCAGGTGCCACGTATGTTTTCAGTTGTCCAATGATGTCATTTGGAATCAGGAATTCTACTTGTGTGTGTTTGCCAAGAAATATTTCAATTGGCCTACATCTCCGGGTACCAACATTGATAATGATTAATTCTTCTGATTCTAATTCTAATTGCAATTATGGCAATTTTTTATTTGAATAGCACATTCAATAAAATTCACATTTGAATTCCATTTCACGGCAAAATTCTTGTAAATTGTCCATTTTTTCAATCATGACACTTTGATGAAAACTTTAACTATGCCAATAGCCATACCATGATGAAAATTCCGATTCTTGTCCGTTCAACTAAGTCAAGCTTCATCACTATAGTCAATACTTGGGAAGGTGACAACAGAGAACACCACGTCTCGTTGTCATCTTTGGGGAGCTCTTCAGAATTCCGGTTTGATCCCATCTACTTTTGAACAACGAAAGATGGATTCACATCTGTCGAGGTTTGTGACTGCATGCAGTGTATGACTAAACCAAACATATTCTCTAATAGTTGTGACACGCTTTCTTTCACTTCATAGTTAACTTTGCCATTCAAACGGGCTTTTGCAGAGCGTTCTACTTGGTTTTCAAGCTTGTTTTCTTTTACTCATCTGTTTCTGAAGCATATAATAATTTTTATCTCTGGGTTTCACTTGTAAATCAACCAATCGTGGGTTAATTATCAATGCTGTCATCAAATTCACGGAAAATAATCAGAAATAAATAAATGGATAATTTTTATCATCATTCGATGTATTAATTATTTACAATAATTCATTATTATATTTCTAGTTATTTAAAATATTACTTTTTTCGAAAATGTTGATTGCATTTTAAATACCGACGTTTGTTTCTTTTCCACTATTTTCATTTCTTTCGGTAAGCAAAATATAACTATTGATGACTTATACCGCCCAGAACCTCAATGTCTTCCCATTGCTTTTCTATGCGTATTTTTCTTGCTCAGTACGTATTCATTTCTTGGAACAGAAGTGTCACTGTTTATATTCAATTGAATTAAATATATTTACACTCGCGTCACCTGTCATAAAAAAGATGTACAATGCCCGAAATCGTGCCGGAATTGTACAATTGTACCAACATCTTTCCAGCTTCAAAGCTATCGGATGGATGGTGTAATTATGAATAAAGGACATAAAGGACATGCATATATATATATATATATATATATATATATATATATATATATATATATATATATATATATATATATATATATATATATGAGACAAAGATAGTTTCACTCAAAATTTGTTTCATGCAATTTTCCTATTTTCCTTCATAATTCATGATTAATCATTATTAAAAATGACACTAAATTTTTGTAGTCATTATTAAAATATTTCAAAACACACACAATTGACCCTTTTAGTTATAAATATAAAATAGTGCTATTTTTCGTTACAATCTAAAATAAAAATGCTTTTTTAATTATGATACTAATATTAAGAATTTTGAATCAAAGGCTTAAAATATTAGTTTTGATTTCAAGGTTGATATTTTTAACATAATGATGAACCTAAATATTTTGAGACCGAGATAATAGTAAATTAATATATGTTCATTAAATATTTAATTTGTATTGCTTCAAATGAGAGTTTTTCATTTTTCAATTTTTTATTATATTTTTATTAAATTGAGTTATGTGAAAATAAATTCAACAAAATAAATAAACCATAAACTTCTATAGTAAGCTCTTACTCTTATTACAAACGTAAATTATATTTAAATAATGGTAGCCCTTAAGGCTTAGTATATTTAGTTAGTGTGTGTAAGGCATAATAATTTTCGCTCCTTCACTTCATTGTTAATTTTAGACAAATTTTTGATAACTGCCTTACAATTTTATCTAGAACTCACATATTTTCCTGTAACAAAATCTTTTATTTTATAAAAAGTTTTCAATTTTATTTAAAATGATTATAATTGTTGTCGAATGTCTTCACTTAAGTTTATGTAAGTTACCTTCTCTCATTTTTCTCTTACCTTTTGGATTGATAGCTTGAGAGGTTTCTGGCTCTTAGTTTGTAAAAGAAAAAGCCATTAATATTATGTCATTCAGAATTGCGTTTAAACTTTATTTGTGCGAAAGAATTTTTCGTTTTAAAAATACTTTTGTCTTTTTATATTCTATAATTATATTAATACTTTTTATTTTATATTATGTAAATAATATAAGATATGATTTATTTAAAAAGTAATTTAATTACTAAACAAATTTTATTAATTTGAATATTTTTTCAAATTTTCTTCCTAAAGTTTTTTTTTTATAAATTACAATTCATTTATATTGCGGAACTATAGATTTAAAATTATAGTAACAGAACCGATATAGGATCGTGTTAAAATTCATTTTTAATAGCTAATTAATGGCTCTGTTTAATATGTTATTACATATTAAAATTATTGCAAATTTCACTATGTTTTAGTGTGGTTCAGATAATAAAAATATCAATATCTTAGAATAGTATATAGTTTACCATGCGTGTTATGTGTTATATATATATATATAATTTAATTTAATTTTTAAAAAAGTATGTTAACTAAACAAGTGTATTAAATATAAAATTATTATAACTGTCTTTGAAAATAAAAAATAGTAATTACTTAGTTTCAATAATATTATTCACATTTCATATTAAAATAATATGAAATTGTGAATAATTTTACTAAAACAATTATTTAAATAGAAATTTCATTATTTAAATACGGTTTGTTATCGGTAAAACGACTAAATTTTCTAAAGTGTTTTTTTTTCTTTTTAACGCTTTTTATTTATAAAACACACATTTCAGTAAAAACGAAAAAATTTACGATACGAATTATTTAAAGAAAAATATTTCGGAAATTTAACAGTGAAATTTACTTGATATTAGACTAATATCCCAAGAAATTTTACTCATTTTTATTCTTCAATTAAAATTCTTATTTTGATATGTTAATTATCTTTGCTAATGGAATTCCTTTTTTTCTGCAATTATTATAAAGCACCTATGATTGATGAGGGCTTAGGACTCTCGCCAGCTGGGGGATTTCTTTTTTGGTGCATTACTTTGTGAGTATTATGTAGCATGACATATAGTTCTGTCACGTGGTACTTTACATTGGCCAATCATGTTAGAGCTAAATAAAAAGAATAATTCATATACTCTGGAGCATTACTTTTACTAATTGTTCAGGATACATTGGCAGTTTTCCGCTAATTGGATTCTAGTAAAAGGGTTAAAAGAAACAGAAAAAAAAAATTCAATATTTATAACCTCATTTCCTAATTCTATGAAATTAACATATTAATTCATTATTTCGTTCAATTTCCAATAAACAGATATTCAATTAACTTTAAACATTGCTTACTGGAAAATTATAACTTAATAATGCATATTTATAATATTGCTGGGTTAATGAAGTCATAAATTAAACAATTAAAAAAATGCTGGTCAAATGTTGTGGAAAAAATATGTTTTTCTTCTTCTTATGATTATTAAGGCTATTGGACTCATTATTATATTAATTAAGATTATAAATGGATTTAATTTTTGAATTATGTTTTGAATTATCTGTATTAAAAAAGCTTTATATGAATCATGCAGAGGTTTTTAAAAAATTCTATTAATCACAAGTTCAACAGTTAAACTACAAATATCAGATATTAGATTAATTGTCCCATTTAATTTTAGGGTATGCAAATTTTTGTATTCTTATGGTTTTAATTTTATAATAAAGTGCGCTTTTATGTTTTAAGTTATTCATAACTATATTCTTATAAGAGTAATCAGTCTAATAATTTATACAGTTTTTCATTATTTGTCACTGTTTTTTTACTGTGCAAATCACTTTGATGCAAATATATATATTTCTCATCAATCAATAAATAAATTTTCTTTGAAACAAGAGATTTCAAATAAATGAAGCTCTGAAAACTGTTGCTTCCTTAAACTGAATTTGAATAAAAATTGTTTCATCTTATTCTACCCGTCATAATATTATAGTAAATAAAATTACCACGAATATGTTTTAATAATGTGAATTTTGTGTACGTATAGTAATTGTATAATAATGTGAATTTTGTGTACGTATAGTAATTGTATAATAATGTGAATTTAGTATTATGTAATTTTGTAATATGCCTTTAATATTTTCCATTTAACATTAAAAAAAAAAAACATTAAGTTTCATAAAGAAGTGTTTGTTTATAGGCGCATACATAATGTTAATATTATTTTACTTTAAATTTTATTAATCTACATTTCAAACTGTATTCCTACATATATTTTAATTAGAACAGCTAAGATGGGAAATATTCTTTTTCAATCGTTATTTATATTTGTATTTGTATTTATTTAAAGTTTCTTAAAATAATGAAACTTTCAAATACTTTTAACATTCTTGAAATCTAAATTTTTTTTTTTTGTTCTATACATTGAATTTGGTTTTAATTTAAAAATATTTAGTTCAGATATATTCTTATAGAAATTATATATATATATATATATATATATATATATATATATATATATATATATATATATATATATTATATATATATATATATATATATATATATATATATATATATAAATTAATATATATACATACATATATATATATACATATATATATATATATTATATATATATATATTATTTGGAAAAATTTTGTTCTAACAGGACTAAATTCTGAATAATCTGCCTTGTAAAAACTTTTGTTAAAAATTTCAAGATCCCAATCATTAAATCTAAGAAATTAGCTAAAAAAATCACAGAAAGAGAATCAGCTTAAAAAAATATAGTTCATGGGACAATAAGATGTTTTATTGTAGCATTGAGAAATATATCTGACAGTGTTGACGAGTATTTTGCATTGATGAAGAGTATTTGATATTGTTGAAGAATAATTATCCTAATATTTGGGGGAAAAAAAAGAATGAATTATTAAAGTATTTTGGAAAAGAATGATATTACAGAAACCATTATATGAATGGTTTTGATGCAAGTTTATGACAAATATAAAGATTAGCTATTAAGTTCATATAATCTGAAAAATAAAGTTATAACAAATATAAAGATTAAAGGTAAGTTTATATATATATAAATATATTGATTAGAGAACAAAAGAATTTTGCAACCTTGAAAAGGGGGAAAATTTCATATTTATGTTTTCATTGCAGGGAGAAATATAATTAAGAAAATAATTGAAGTTTTTATGAAAACATGTTCCTAAAATAATCTTAATCTTCTTCTTGGAACCTTTAATTTAAATATTAAACTTAGTGGCCTACAAAAAGTTGTTCTTACTATTGGTCATGAGAAAAGAGTTTTAAAAATCAAATTAATCGTATATAATCAATGATAATGGACGTAATATTATCCAGTGAAATGTGTGTTGTTGTGAGAAGTAACTGATTGGGAGTTGAACTATCTAAACATCAAACCAAAATTAAAATGGAAATCAGAAAAATCTGCTAAAAGTAAAAATTGAATTACAATTACTGAACTATATAATGAAAATTACATATGAAAAATGTTTTGTAAGATCTAAGATGAAGTGAAAAATATATAAAATCTCAAAACATGCCTAAAATCTAATTATGAAGGCATCCAAATCCTTTTATTGGTATTATTGTTACTGTATTTTTTGACTGCGATGGTTAATTTTAGCGGTATCTACAGGTTCGAATGAATTATTAATTATTGCAAATACCCAACTTTGAAGAGGGCACTTAAATTGAAGTACAGAGCTTTGATGATTAAATCACGAGTTTAGGAATTAATTACAGTAAGTAATTAATAATTTTCGATATGCACACACACACACACACACACACACACACACACACACACACACACACACACACACACACACACACACACATATATATATATATATATATATATATATATATATATATATATATATATATATGGGACAATATTTAGACAAGTTTTATTTTTATTTGTATCACGAGAAAATCATCAGATGTAATAATAAAAAATTATATTACATATTTTAAATTAAGAACCTTTACGTAGCTCTCGATTGAGAACTTTATTGGACTATGGTGAACTATACAGAAGGAAAGAAATGAAATTTCGCTTGCATACTTGTACAAATATTTTTGTTTTCAAAATAAAAATGTCTTAAAAAGAAAAAAAGACAGCGAGACATATAGAACATTAATAATAATAATAATAATAATAGTAAATTTATTTCATACTGCAAGATGTTTTATTAATTTCACATGAACATTCTCAGAAATATCTCTTATTGATGAACACATTTGCGCTACAAGTTTTGTCAAAAATATACCCTTTTTTTCTCAATATTATGCTATAAATGTTTCCTTTGTTTTTAAATGTCTGTTCTGAAGTAATTTGTACTTTTTTTTCCTAAAATGGCTATAACAAATAAAAATAATTAATCTATCAATATTTATTTTTCAGGTAATTTAGTTTGATAATCCAAAACAATTTTCAACAAATACTTTTTTCGCAAAATGTTGCAACAAATTTAGTTCAATATTTCAAAAAAAGGTTTTGCTTATATTCCTTTAATAAATGGAGTTTTATTTTCATGTCCAAATAATACCCTTTACATGCAAGAAGAGAGAGAGGGGGGTTCTACTATGATTCTACTCACATTATTTTCCCACAGATATCTGCGGAAATACGCGTTTCATCCGCGACAACCTACAAACAAGAACTAATTCGTCCTGTTGCAGGGTTTCCTAGTAATGGCAGACAGGCTGTAATTCTTATTAGGAGACAAGGTATCACGGTCTGACGTTTTTCAAGTGACCCTGAATGATCCGTGGATCAACATTTACTCACTTACGAAGAAAGTCATCCCCGACTACCATTGGGAGAAGTAACTTAAGAAATCATTTCGTTCATCCCCTTAAACCTTAAGTTGACAGTCGTTATGATGTGTTGATCGTCTACCACTTGGCGTGGGAACGATGGATGGGGAACTAAAATTCATAAACAGTGTTGTATTGTTGTCGATGCTTTAGATATATCATATTTGTTGAAAAGATGATATGTAAAATCTTGAAAAGGAAAGCATATGGACTGCTTTCAAAAAACAAGCTTCTTATATATTTATTTTTAATGTTCTTGGTTTTAAATTTAAGTTATTTCAACTACAGATACTTAAATATTGTTTTTTTCATTTTTTGTTTTATCTTCCATTGTGTTACTATTGAAATATCAGAATTTGTGTACTTCATTTTAAAAAAAATAAGGATTTAGAATTGATTAATTATTATCGAAATGATATAATGCGAATTATTTTAATAGAAAATATTACATACAATTTATTTATTTAAATTTGAATCAAAAACTAGAATTAGGAAAATTTCTAGATCTTCCGAAATGCAAATAATATATAATTATAATAATAAGTAAAAATAAATAAATAAAAAGTGTTTTAATCAACATTGAAATTTTTTTAAAAAATTCAAGGTTAAAATTATTCTAAAAGAAAGTTAAATGAATTCACATAACTTTTAAAAATGCTTCTTAGTTTCATTAAAAAGGCAAGAAATTAATTATTAGATTTGATCAGCTTCAATGTTTAATTTTCTTGAATAAATTAAATTTTAATGAAAGATATATATTAACAGTTTATAGTTTACATGGTATAATAGTTAAATTGTAAAATTCAAAAATAAGTTTTTAAAAATTTCTCTTTGTATGTGAAAATATCTGATCATTTTTTATGTCTAACTTTTATGCATACAACTTATGTGCAAAAACATACACTTTAGAAATAATATTGAAATAAAACTCTTATTTTCGCAACAAATACTGATATAAAATAATGCATAACAAAACAAATCATTCTACATGAATGTAAAAATAAGATTGTTTGCCAAGTTATGAAAGTCTCTTTTCCTTTTTTGAAAGAATCTTTATAAATAGTCCTAAGAAATACGATTAGTAGAATATTTGAAAATCCTTTTTAATATTTTAGAAATATATATAATTGATGTCATATGTCAAAAGTAACGAAATAATTTTCTATAAACAAAACTTATGCATTTTAAAAGCGTTATCCTTAAATAACTTTTTTGTGGAATCTTAAATATTTATTCCAATCAAAAGTTTCGAGTTTTTTTTACAATCATTCAGAAATAACCTTCAAAATATTCTAAATTCAAGAAAATAATGAGAAGAATTATGTACTGATTAAAGATTTAAATATAAAACAGCAATTTAAAAAATTAACATAAAATGTTATTTAATATTAATTTATTCATCGCTACATTCTGTATTATATTTAGCTCATGCCAATAACAAAGTATAAATAATTCAACATGCATAAATTTAGTTTCTTGTAACTAAAATTACTTTTATTTTTATGTTTTTTTTCCTGTATGGGAAATATTTATTTAAATAAATAATGACATTTGATGTTGCTTTTTGATGATTTAGTGTTATGCTTTTACTACTTCGTTTATTAAAAATACTTTCCAATTTTGAGAGATATTTACAGAATATAAATTAAATTACAATATTTTTCTTGATTATGTGGTTATATTATTTTAGAAAGAACGTTGTATCACTACTCTTAATTTTATTCTAAATTATAAGCATTAATATTTTAAGAAATTTTAAAAAAAAAATAATAAAAATAAAGAAACAAAATTTTATCTATTTGACTATTTTTTAAAATAATGAAATTAATAATACATTTTCTTTATGTCAGTGATTTTTATATTCAAATTCATCTTGGATTTTATAGCAAATTAACTGTCGATCAAATTATTGGAAAAGGTATATTTAAGCATCTGTTAGAAATGTAGTGTAAAATAGAAACATTTCGTTTGTTTTTTTTTTTTTTAAAAGCAAAAATCCATTAATAATTTTTAAAATTTTGGTTAAAATATAAAAATTAAATATGTTTTAACAAGATTCTTTTGAAGCAACTTTTATTTTAAATGTTAAAAGATATCATGAACAATCCAAATAAATATATCTGGCTATTTCTGTTCTATTTTTCTAAAAATCCTTTAATATAGAAGTCAAATCAGGCCTTTCTCAACTTTAACGCAAGCTAAATTAAATTATTGATTAAAATATTTTACAGAAATTTAGAGCATTTTTTATCCTAGTTTTTTCATTAAACAATAATACGAGTATTGATATTTCATCCTTTTTAATAATTTTTGAGCTTATACATTTTCCTCAACTAATATTTTTTTCAAAGTATTTTAAATTTACATTAGGCTTTTTGAAAAATGTATGCTGTATAATATTAATATGGTGATTAAATTTATTTCTTTAGGAGTATTCTTGTCTTTGTAATGACATTCTTGTTAAAGTGATATTGTCCTGTGTCAGAGAACTTTTTCAAGGGACTTGTTAACATTAAATTTTCTGTATACACTCTTACACTACTCTTTTGAAATTTTGTTTGAGGTGAACTCTAGGAAAGATAAATGGTTTAAACTTCATATGGTTGTCATCTGTTTCAACGAAAAGTACTTTAAATCTGATTACGTCTTTCCTACGTAACTCTATTCGCCTGGGAGAGGCATTGTATCAGCTCTTGATCTCTTTCAGCAAAAACGCCTAAGAAAACCGCGAGCTCAAAAATAAATCTTGAATCCTTTTAGCTTTGCGAAGGTTTATATCGTTACGAAAGTTGTCGTTATCGGCAAGACCTGCGCCAAGTTGACGTAAAACCTACGTCCTATCAATGTACTCTTCTGCATATTGTATATACCAGCGTGTGACTTCTCCGCATCCCTAAGAGAAGCCCAAGATGAGGATAAGGGAGGGAGGATCAGTTAGGAAAGCGGGGTAATGAGATGTGAAAGAGGCCAGAGGACGCAAGCAAGCGTGTTCGGTGTTGGCGCCGATGTGTACAGAAATAGGCACCGTGTTGCAAACCAGCAGGCGCCTGGAGTGCTTGAAAATGTGTTCTTATCCCTTAATATTTGTTTATTTACCTTTTCTGTACCAAGCGACAGCGAAATTTCGAATGAGACTTGATTTATGATTCGGTTCTGATGACAAGTAGTAGTGACAGTTGCGAGCATTGGCATTAAGCCTGTGGAAGGCGTAGATTTCTATTCTCATTAACTTCGGATTTTAAAATTATTATTTGGCTTTATAAAATTAACATTAATATTAATTTAATTACATTAAAATTATTATTAAATTAAAAAAATTTAAACATTAATATTATTATTTATATCTACAATGTTATTAAAATTATTTTTAAATTAATAATAATATGAAAGTTTAATTAGATAAAAATGATTTATTACTAAACAATAATTTCTCAACAGTTGCTGCCATTATTAAATTTATTACATTTCTTAAAAATTATCAGACTTTTATTTTCAAGTCCATAGATTGTTGGCATTTAACAATATTTTGATTTTTTTTATTTAAGCTTATTTATATAATATTAAACTGGCATTTTTTTATTTCATGGGATATATTATTTCTTTTTTATAAAATTCTTCAATAAAAGAATTTTCAACCATACGTGGATAAGTGACGTAGGAATTATTTTGCTATTTGTATAATGGAAAATTCATTTTTAAGTTCAATTTCTTAATGATTCCTCTTATTAATAATGCAAAGATTTTTAATAAATGAAAGAATTTATCAATTAATCATAATAATATTTTCTTACATTCAATGTCATGGTGGCTATTTTCCTTTATTTGCATAATACATTTTTGACTAATAATCTTGGACTTTTCAGTTGAAACAATTTTAGATAATTACTATGAAAGGCCTTAGTTATTCCCGGTTTGGAAGCAAATTTGAAAGTTATGTTTATGATTTTCTTTGATAAATTTTTTTTTGATTGCACTTCTAGGGCTTCTCGCTTCTGTATCGCCGCAATTGATAATCTCGCTTGTTAATTTGGGCTAAAATAGTTCTATAAAACTTTAATCTTTATGTCTGAAAGAAATCGGGAAACTATATATTATAAAACATCTAAAAAAAGTGAAAACCGATTTCGTTTCTGAGACGGGATCTTCATATTTGGGGGTATGAATCAAGGAGAAGACTCTAGATTTGTCTTACCACTCCAACTGGTACCATTTATTTTGTAAAACATTGGAACCTATATGTATTTTGCATGCTTTATTTTAAATTAGTAACAACGTCGAAGAATCTTCGGTATCTTCTGCTACTTCCTGTTAAGGAGACAGACATTTATCCCAACTAAAGCACTGCTGTATTTAATAATTTTGCAATGCAAATTGATTGAAGTATTCATTTTATGAAAATTGACAAAATACAAATGTCTTCTCCGAAAAATGTTATTTCTTATGAAAATTTTTAACGTAATTTATTAAATATGTTTGAATAAAGCAAATGTTATATTATTTAATCAGGATTGGTTATATTAAAGCTTAAGAAAGAATAACATAGCTGAAATATGACCTTTATTTATTTATTTATATACGATTGAAATACATTACTTAAAATTTTATTATTTCTTTGATCACCCAAATTACCAAATGAGAGTGGAATATATTTACTATTGTTGTTTTGTGCCATCTAGGCTGGCAATATGGGGTGCGCTGCTTCACTTTTCCAGCTGAACCATATTTTGGCGTGGAATCGGACTTTCTCAGTACACACATGCCATAGGTACCCGTTTATAGAGTAGAAAAACATTCCTACAAAGAAAGGACAAAGACAGGGTAGACCGAGAGAGAAAGTGCATAAATGCCCGAAGTGTTATTCGAACCCAGGACCTCCCTATCCACAATCAGGCACTCTGACCACTAGACAAAGTGAGCGGCAACACATTTATTAATTTCATTGAAAAGAAATAAATTCACAATTTAACTGCAGTAAATAACGAAAAAGATAGTGATTTTCATAAGGGAGTTAAAATGTAATTTTATTTAACATTTGTTAAAAGTTGACTTACAAATTTTATGTTGAATATTTTTGGATATTTTTATATATACATCTGAAAGATTTTTAAATGAATTAGGGAATGTTATTACACATTTAATGAGTGAAATTTATACTTAAGTTTAAACTAGTTAAGGTTATTTATGTTAGGTTAGTTTGTAGATAAATATAGATAGAACTTAATATGATTTAAAGCTAAATTTTTTAAAAACTGGAATATATACATATACCTAGTTCTATATTCTGCTATATTTTCACTACTTTAAAGAAATCGCATTTAGCGAAAGAATAAATGCATGGTATTAATTTTTTTAATTGTATCAGACATCTGAAGACAATCTTTATACATCTGAAGATTCACTAACAATTATTATTTATCTCTGGAATTTATTTCATTTATTTTCATTATAAATCTATAATGTAAAGCAAAAACAGGATATAAATATTTCCTGAGATTTTTTCGTATTTTTTAAAACCATTCTCGTTTGTTTTATCTATTTGCTTTACACTTATAATTAAAAAATTTTCTGGTCATATATAAAACATGCAAAAGCAAGACGCAGCCTTATTTACGCAATAGGATTATTCTCGATAAAGTCAACCATTAAATTGATCTTGAATCAATGTCAACAATCAATTTTTTATTGATACTACAACTAAAGCTTGTGATATTCATATGTGCAATGTAAGGTAAATTACTGTTTCATTCCGATTTATTTTCGTAAGTATTTTAAAACAGATTTTATAAGCACTCAGATGGTTTTGACACTTAAATGGGAAGACCGCGTTGGGCCTGGTTAGTTAAGGTATTGTTTTTCATAATCGGACGATAGTGAGTTCAAATCTGAGCTTTACTGAAGATTGTTTTCACTATAATTGTCTAGGGTGCCTTATAAGCATGTCGTGATCGCATTGTCTTGCAAGTGAAATGATACCTCTGGGGATGCAGGTCAAATATTTTGGAGTCCTCTGCTTAATTTGTGTTTTATAAATTACGAAGACGACCATTCCCGGCACCTTCCATTACACTGGTAGAGTCCAACTCAAGTTTAGTTACAGGGAAGATTGTTGGTGCAGCAGCATTAAAATTGGTAACAATATATATAATTGACATACTCCAATTCTTCTCTAGGAAATATCTTAAAAAACCTATTATTCTATAATTAACTTTCCCACGTCTAAAGTGTATATAGATTTATATTCGGCTGTATAATTAATAAACAAATAGTTAAAATTAATTTGAATCTGAATCTTAAATATAATTTTTTACAGATATTGTATAGATATTTTTCTTGAAAGATTTTTTGAATTTTACTAGTGAGACAAAATCCTGGTATTATCAGAAGCCACAATAGAAGTTCTTATGTACGTTGACAAAAACATTTCATATCCTCATCGGCTAAGTAATAAAATCCTTTTTATTGGCATCTCAATTGAAACACTTATTTTCTTCTCTTGTTCTCTCATCAAACCTTACCTCAAATTACTCTTAACAACAAGACATTAAGAGCATTGCTGTTAATATGATAGCAGCCTCATTGATACAAGATAAAATGAACAAAGCAGCTTTGAGAATTTACTTTCATGTGAAATTTGAGCTAGGGTAATTGCAAAAAATTTAGTGTTTCAAATGAAGGCAAATATCTCTTAGATGTACACCATTAGTTTTTGCAAAGATTAATTATAAAAATAATTTTTTCTCATAGAAAATGAATAACATTATATATTTATCTTCTTCCTAAATGCGCGTATCTTTTACACCCGTAGTTAATTACTCTTTTTCCACGTATGTTGAGAGAGAATATGACAAACAAAACACCCACAAAGAAAGCAGGTAATTAATTATGACGAAAATAAATGACTAAATATTATAGTATCTTTTTATAACTTTTTGTTGAAAAGATATAAAATTATTTGAAACTTAAATATAGAGGAAAAATTACATATTGTAAGTTTACAACACTGGATATCCTAAAAATCTCTCATATGATTCAGTACAGAATATAATAATAAATTTGTATAGAAATTTATTATTATATTCTGTACTGAATCAATTTATACAATAAATTTGTCAGAATATAATAATAAAAATGTTTACAAGTAAAAACTACACACACACACACACACACACACACACACACACACACACACACACACACACACACACACACACACACACACACACACACACACACACACACACACACGCACGCGCACACGCACACACACACACACACACACACAAACACACACACACACACAAACATTTTTAAAAACATGTTAATTTTTAAACTTTAATCATTTTTTAAAAGAATCCTGTTGTTTGGATTATGAACTTAAATTTGTTTTATTTTAGATTTTTCGATTTTCTTTGTTTTTAATAAGATTTAAACGTTAAAATTGTATTATCCTAATGCGATAAAAATATGCTGTATTCTCAATTTTTAAGTTATGAAAATAAAAATATTTTTTTGTTACTTATTACAAAAAGTAGTAAATTTATAAATGATATCAAAGTGATTTTTGCGAAATAATTTTTGTGACTTTATTTAATACAATTTTAAGTATCAATGAGAGAGTTATTAAATTTTGTTAAACAATTTTTAAGTGGTTTTTTTTTATTAATAATGGTAAGACGGAAATAAATTAACACTTTTGTAACTAGAATAAATAATAATTTATAAGACTGTTTATTTAATAATAAAATTATTTAAACTTTCATTTACTTCAATATAAATATTTCGTTTGCATGAATTTCCAGAAAAATATAGAAAAATGAAGTTTGTGTTTTCAAAATGAATGTAAAAGAACTTTAAATGCTTTTAAATAAAATTATTATGCAATTTTAATTATATATGAAATTATGCAGACATATTATATACATAGCATAAGCAAATAATATAGATTAATGTATGTTAAGAAATTTTCTATGTAGTATTTTTTTTTCCAATTGAATATTAACACAGATGAAATTTCTTAAGGAAAGTGATTTTAAATTTTTGCAACACATTTTGAAGAAAAAATTTTTTTGCAAAAATGTTTTCCGTAAATCATAATCAAGAATAGGCATTTTTATCATTTGAAACTATTTTTCAAAACAGTTTTAATTATTTTAAATGTGTTAAATTTTATTTTATTAAGAATAAATTTCATCATTCTTTTTTCATTAAAAGCAGCATTATTTTTGTTTCTAAGATAATTTTTGCATGTTATGAACGAACACACACACACACACATTTTTTGTTATGTATTATTTTGCATACCAAAAATTTAATGAAAAAAAAAACTATTTTTATGTGTTTTAAACAATAGAAATCTGATGAAAGTATTATATAAAAACTGTTAATTTTTCAAATTATAAAAAATGTTCATTAAATTACCTGTTTTAACTGGAAAAGAGGTGTGAGATCACTCATTTGTTTTATAAAATAAAATATCATTTTATTTATCTTGATTTTGTATCATTAAAGTTTGGTACGATACTTTTTGGATAAAATATAAGGAATCAAATTATTTCATCTTAAGAATATTTTTTACAATCTTTTGATTGTTAGTTCAAATTTTTTCTGTTGTTATACATAATTTAAATCTTTTTGACACATTTCATATTACATGCATTTGAAAATTTTTTAAAGGAGTATTTTCTAAGACTTTGACTTGACTAATTAACGGTAAAATACGTATTTTTTCTTTTTATCATATTCCTCATCTTGTAAACAAACATGATATCTATTTTATTAACTTAAACTTTCAACCTAAATTTGATATTTCAAAATTTATTAGTCATTTTTTATGTTTTTATTTTCAATAAGCTTCTTGGTTGAATTATGGTATAATTTAAGTAATATAACTTAGAGATAAATTTTTCCATCTTATCTGCAAAAATGAATATCATTTTTCAAAATTGCTGGGATTTTAGTTTTTCTCTGATGTTGAATTTTTGCAAATTTCATTAAAAAATTAATGTTTTCTTTCATTTGTTACTATCTAGTTACAAATCGGAATCCTTTATTTAAGTTTTGGTATATGTTTTAAGTTTGAAACAAATTATATATAAAGTAATGATTTTGTTCTAGCTTATAAACTCAATTTTAAATAAATGAGCATCATATAAAGTAATTAAAGGCTATTCACTATATTTTATTGAAATACTTACATTTACAAAATTCAGCTGAAATTTATACAGAAGTAAATATTAAATTAAACAATAATATTTTTGAGCTCTTTATTTTTTAATCCTAAATCATTTCCATGTATTTTAGCAAGCCAGCAATAATTCATTAAATAAAATTGAACTCGTTATATCTTTCACATATTAAATAATAGTTATATAATTAACTAAGAAAAACAAAAGCGCTGATTTCAACTGAAATAAGTTACTACTGCTTGTATCAAAATAAATAAATTGTAAAATTTAGAAAACAAAATTATGCTATCAAGTAAAGTATTTTATTACATATTATTAAGAAATGTGTTCTAAAAACATATACAAGAAGAAAATAGTTATATTTTTACAAAATCAAAACAATGACTATAAAATGCACTTTTTGCACACAAAATTTAAGCACATGTTTTATGGTTCTGTCTCCACACGCAAGCACACACACAGCTGATCCTTTATCTGATAATTTTAATTAATTGTATGTATTGAAGACAACGTGAATAAAACTGACCCCACGGGTTTTATTAGAAACTGTATTGTTTTTTGAAAATAATGATTAGTCTATAAAATAGAAATTTAACAGACAATAAAAAATATAAACAATAGCATATAGTTAAAAATGTAAGATCATGTCAATTAATCAGAAGTAATAACATATGAACTGGAAGATTTCTTTAAAAAAAGTATTAATATATGCTTTTAACAAATTTTCGTTTTTTCTGATCAACTTGTGTGATTAGTGTTGTAAAGGCTAAAATAAAACAATGAAAGAACTAATCATTCCAAGATATTACAGCTGAGACTCTAGGGATTGATGTTTTGGATGGAGGGTGTGTCCTTTTTTGTGGGGTCTTCCAAACTCAGCCCGAAATCAAGAGACGTTTGGAATGACAAATGACTTCAGCTGTTGCGTTTACCATGCCAACCATCTTATTTTCCTCCACCATCCCCGCTTGTAATGGATTTGTTTAAGTATACATCCGCCGCTTCTCCATCTTGAATCTTCTGATTTGATGAACCACTCTGTCAAAACAGTTAAACGAATAAGCCTCCTCAAGAAATTACCAAAAAAAAAGACCTTCTTTATTTCGTTCTGCGAATGCTGGTGGTGAAAGAGGATACCCTCCTCCATTTTATTCCTCCATCTTATTTGGCATCGTAATCTCACGCCAAATTTCGCCTCATTTTCTACGCTGGTACAAATTAATTTGTCGCCTGGGAAACACGGGGATGTGGTGATCATTATCAAAGAACACCATCTCTTCTTTCCTTCACTTTCAGTTTAGCTAAGAACAAATAGATGAAATAAAATATAATGCAGCACTTTGTTTTATACATCATTAATAATAGTAAACTGTGACGTATTTTTCATAAAGTGTCATGCCTGAAACAATAAAATATAAAATTCATAATTTTCAACAAAAATTAAATGGAATATTATTTTTAAATAAAATTCTATTTTGGCAATGTTTTGCAGTTTAATTTAATGTATGTATAAAATCTATTCTTTTAACAAATATTTTGACATTAGATTTATACAATTTTTTGGAAATTTTCTAGTTTTATTATTTATCGGTTACATTAAAATAAAAATTTATTCTTTTCTCAATGAATGGTTTTAATGCAAAGCTAAAAGCTGGGAATTAGAAAAAGTTTCTGTAAATTTTTGTAATTGCGTATGAATGAGCGCTATAATTATTTATTTTTTGTACTCTAATTATACACACAAATATAATGAGTTAAAGAAATTGTTACATAGATTAAATGATTAAAACATTTAATTTTACTGAATTTGTTTTAAGCATTTAATTTTACTATAAATAATGCTTCTGTTGTTTTAAAAGTTCTTAATTATATTATAAAACAATTTCGTTTGGTTTAACAGTGATAAAAATCTAAGCATACATCTACTATGAACTGAAGCTTGACCGTCCCTTTGATGTAATTTGTAGCTAAACTTTCAGGTGTTTCTGAATAGCAATTTAAGTATTCATTTCTATAAATTAGCTTGAAGTATTCATATGTAAAAAGAAAAAAAATTCCGAAGTTTTTCGGAATAATTCCTTAGAGATATGCATTAGGAAATCAGAAATGTAAGTTATCTATGAATTCGAAGAGCCTTGCATTATTACAAGGTGACCATTCATTATCTGACAATACCTATTCAAGAGAAAATCCGATCAAATTATGTGAGAAACATATAAATTATAAGCAAAAGACTATATAATTTCAATTTGGATACCAAAGGTGAATTAAAACCTATTTCTGAAGACTATAGTCGAAATTCTGATAAATTAATTTTAGCTTATCTTTATCGACCAATTATATAAAATGTGCATAAAATTTATTCACTTATATTGCCTTTATTTAGCATCTTGTATGCAGTTTATAGTATAATATCTTTTTGCTCGCACGTGCGAGTTAATTTCTTCACTTTTAGAAATTGTTTAATCCTTCAATTCTTAATCATGTTTCTACAATACAATCATAAAAACGTAAAAAAATGGTACCTATTGAGATTTTTTTTATTAAGTTATCTCAGAAACACAAAAATAATGTCAATTTTAAAGTTCTTTTTTTTTCTTAGTGGAACACTTAATTCGAGATTTTAAGTCATAATTTTCATGACTTTTAAGGACTAATTAGTCATTAATTATTTTGATGTCTAGTTTTTATTAATTTAATTAGAAAATCTTTACAAGTTAAAAGTAGTGTGATATATAACTTTAAAATCCTCAATGAATTAGTTCTTTCATTAATAAATTTCTAATGTTTACAAAACTAATTTTAAAACATCAGTTTTAATTTTTTTTAAGAATTGGTTTAAAAATGTAATTATGTTTCCTAATATAATAAATTTGTAATAGTATCTAAATACAGAAATAAGTGATTTCTGTAAAACCTATATCGATTTTCAAAGTGTTAAATTTTTCTCATTTGGTCACTATATAAGGTCGGTAATTTAGTAGGTTAAAAAATTCAAACTTAAATTCAGAGTCTGAATTTTCATAAAGTACTTAATACTATTTGAAATCTATAGTATGATTCCATTTATAGAATGTTTGGAATCCATAATAAAATTAGGTTTAATAGAAAAATCCTCTTTTATATATTTAGGAATTTAATGAATCATTATAAATTTATATCGCGTGGTTGTTCAGCAAATAGCATTTTAATTTATAATGAATGCTATATAATATCTATCATAGAAATTGAAACACTTAAATAACAAAGGTAAGAAGTACATATGCTGAACGAAACTTTTACATATTAGATTTAAAAGAGTATACTATAGATAATATTGTAATATTTTTTATGCTGAAGAAATGACCTCAGTGTGATTTACTTTTTCTTATCCTTTAAGAAGCATATTCATAAAATGATTATCGTACTTGTAAGGCTTCTATTTTTTTACTTACCTTTAAATACTGTATTATCTTTATATGTCATCATCGGATTAACATACCTCTAGCTTGTACCTTAACAGCAAAGGAGACATGCAACAAAATGTTTTAAGAAGCTAATCCTTTCTACAAGATTTGATGCATATTTCTTCATATTATTTTGTATATTTATTTCATAACACTAAACATAACGAAAAAAAAACATATTTAAAGTGAATCAGGCAGTATGAAGAATGAACAATTTGATGTAAGTTTTCTTACTTCATAAAAATATGGATGAATCTTATTGAACAGAATTATTATTTTCAGAGAATGACAACGATGAATTACTTTGAATTTGAATTAATATTAACACAAAAGAGAGGAGATATTTTAATAATCTGATATATAAGTAATGTGTTTAAAAACAATATCTCATAATTTTAAATAAAGGTTAATTACTGATTTGACATAGCTATCTCATTTTAGAAATTTTCATAACATTCTAATGATGTAAAATCTTTGATATCATTAACCCTATCAGCATGACAATTTTAGCTTGTTTGAAATCTATCATCTAATCTCGGAACAAATGATTTTATAGCCTGGTTTACAATGTAATACTTTAAATTCAAAAACCCTCAATGTAGATAAGATTAGAATTTTGAAAAATATAATTTTAAAGAAAGCTTTTGATATTATCAGCCTTCAAATACTGATGGAAATATTGAACATAAAATAGTATTAAATACTTTTTAAAACTGTACATAAATTTTATCAACATTTTGAATGTTTAAGTTTAGTAAATCTTACAACATGTAAGCACACGAATGAATAATTTAAAAATATGAAACTCTTATTCGAAATTATATATCATTTCACCAGTATACTGACTCATAATATGTATTTTATTTTGAAATAACATTTAAAAACATGAATAATTAAAATTTTTAAGCATAAAACAATATATTTAGTATTCTGTCTTGCAAAAATCTGAAAACTGGGATGAATTTTATTTTTGAAAATCTTTGACATTTATAAAATATATTTGTACACGAATAATAGTAGTTCTTTTCATATTCAACAGTAATATTTCCTAATCTAAATTTAATCTTGCAGTTACTATATTTGTCATGATATTTATTGATGATTGTATTATTAAAAAAGATTATAACTTCTAAGAATGCTCATGTTTTATCTTGTTCTTAGAAAATTATTTTGAAAATAGAAATTATCTAAAAATTTAAAGCAGATATCAAAGAAATTTTTATTTGAAATTATTAGAACTTAAGCTTTTAATTGGTAACTTATAACTCACTCATTAAAATTATGAATGTAATCATTTTTAAATATGTGTTATATTTAAAATTCATAGATGCGTTTAAGCATTCTTTTAGGAATTATTAATTATTACTATTAACTATTAATTTTAACTATTGCTTGCTAATTATTCAAGTGATTTCTATGCGTGAAATAGTTTGAATTACTAATAAGTCATAGTGCTTAAAGTTTTTTCTGAGACTTCGGTTTGCTTTTTTGAGACTTGATTTTAATAAATTAATTAAATAAAGTTGTAATAAACTGCAATTTTATTTAAATAAAATAATAAAATTAAAACTTTAATTGTTAACGCTAATTTTTCATTACTAATTTTCATATTATTTCGGACAACTGTTTTAAAATATACATTCATATACATGTAAAAATTCAACTGATATATTTTTAATGGATAGTTTTGGAAAAACATTTTGTGAATAGTTTACTATTATACTTAAAATTCAAACATGAATTTTTTTAAAATAATTTAATTATTTTTACATAATTATTTTTTATTTTACAAACTATTTAATCATAAATAGTAGTAAATGTAATTTTAATATTTAATTTTGAATTCCCTTTAAGTTGTACTCCATATCTCCTAAGAAACTTAATTTTTAGCTCTTAATCGAATAAGATTTCAGAAAAAAAACATTGGAAGTAATAAACTGAAATCATTATACACGCAAAAGGCAGCCGAAGCGAATTGAGAATAATATTTATCTTCAAGCTCAGTCAATCAGAAGAGACAGAAAGATGTTCTGTTTTGTCGATCCTTTTATGTGCAATCAGAATTGATGAATCTCCCGCCAGAGGTCTCTGTTGGCGTTTGCAGCGGAATAGGGTCAGGTGATGTTAAAGCACAAGTGAAGAAAATGAGACCATCAATATATACTGACAGGAGCTTCGATAAAAATAAAATATCAAAAGTAAGTTTTCCCGTAAATTTTCTTTCGTAGCTTCCTTCCTAAAGAATACGGAACTCACCAGCCTCTTTTCCATCGCTTCTTTTCCTATGCCCAAAGATTAATCATCGATTTTTTTTGCCCCAGGAACCAAAAAGGCAGTCCCATATCCTCACTGTGATTTCCATATTATTGACGCATTTTATTAAATGATAACTGAGAAATACTGGTTTTAAGATAGAATATCGAAATAGCATTGTACTGAATAATAAATAACTAATTTTATGGTACAATTCATTGATAGAAAATATAGTATGGTATTATTAACTTTTTTTGTAACGAGGTTGCAAGCGATTCTGTTGTAACGAGAAAAAACTGTTTGCATAAATTCATTATATATTCCTTAAAGTAGAAATCGAGTAACATAAAATAAAATTACACCAAAATAAAGTCTTACAAAAAATTATTGATAAAATAATTTTCAGTTGATTTATGTGTTGACTTTTGTCAGACGAATTCAACGACAAGACAAAAAGTTTAAATTTCTAAGAAAACGAATACTTCAATCATATAATAACTTAGTTTTTTTTTTAAATCTTACTTAGTAAGTGACAAATTTTGAATTTAATCAAATTATTTGTGATATGTCATTATAAACTTGAAATAACTATAATTTAAAAGTATGGATTCTCTCTGTATCATCTCCTATTTACTAAATTTTTGAAATCAGATTTGAGCACAAAATATATGAAAAATATTCTTTTCAAAAATTTAAAATTTCAACGAATTGCAAGAATTTTCTTGGATAGATTTTATTTGATAGTAATAAAAAATGAAAATATATTTATATCCTTCTTTCATTGTTATTTTCAATTTGTTTTAAATTTAATTTTAAAATATTTTGAGATTTGCCTGTACAAAAAATCAAAATATTTCTTTTAATTCATGTAATTCAATGCAACTACCGAAAGTGTTATTTTTGAGCTTTAACAATTAATACATTTGAGTTACAATCTGAAAAAATATTTATTGTAATTAAACACCAGTAAGAGAGATTTTTCTCTACTCTAAGAGGATAAATATTCATGTAAAAGGGGAAATATTCATGCCAAAAGAGAAATATTCATAATGTTGATAAAGGGCATCTCTCAAAAATTTTTATTCTTAAAATTGGAGATAGGTATAAATATTTCTTTTATCATATGTTAATGAAGAGTAAATTTTAACATTAAAATCAGTATTTTCAAAATTGAAGAGAAGCCATTGGACTATATCCAAGAGTATACAAAGTAACTATACCTTGAGACTTTGAAACCAAAGTTCCAATTTTGTTCGAAATATATGGTTAACAATTTCAAAATCTAACTGATTGAAACTTGATAATTATAAGTTACTCAGTCTAAATTTTGATTAATTTTAATATGGTTATTCCTAACTGTTGTCAATCATTAATACAAATGTGAACTTCATCTATAACACTTTGAATAAATGTATATATTTATTGTTATTAAATTTTTTTATATAGTCATATTATAGTTATGCAAGAAAGTGCTTTTTCTCTTTATATTTGAATGATAGAGTAATATGGTTTTTTATTTTAAATGAGTACAGTAAAATTATTTTTGAGAATTAATTTTAGAGAAGCAATATCAATATTTTGATCTTTTCACACAATTTTTAAGACTTTTGATAAAATAAAAATGCTAATGCAATTGCAGTTCTTTTTTAATTATATAGATAGAGGAAAATATTTTATAATTTTAATAAAAATATTCAATTTAAATAGATATACTATCGCAATTTCTTTCGAAGTACTTTAATTTCTTTATCATTTATCACATTATTTTGACTTTTTAAACTCGAACAAATGATTTTAATTTTATGAGATCCATCATGAAATGATTTTCTTTTTGATCAAATATTTGTTTTCAACTTTCAAAATCAAAAAGAATAATCTGTTGATTACGCTATAGTAGATAAATCAAATACAAACTACATATAAATCATAAAAAAGGCATCTCTTCATAAATAATTATTTCCTGTTGAAAATAATTTTTTAAAAAATTAATCAAAAGGCATGTATAAAAATATACACAGATGAATGAAGGATAGATTTTCTAAATAAAGCAAGATTTCTCGTAACATTTTTGCTAACTAGGGAAAACAGACATTATAAATGGGATATCTTTATCTCTCTCTCTCTCTCTCTCTCTCTCTCTCTCTCTATATATATATATATATATATATATATATATATATATATATATATATATATATATGTATGTATGTATGTATAGATATAGATAGATAGATGTACACATTATATATGTATATAACATACTGAGAATTGAAAGATAAAAGTATATTCCCATGAATACTAAATTTTTTATAATTTATTTGCACATTTATCTCTATCAAATATACGAAATTAATGGATGAGACATACTAAATTAAATATAAGGTATTTAAAAAAATGTGGATAGTTGAAGAAAAAATTAATTTTTGCTAACAAATCCCAAGTTTCTGAGACTCTTTCGGTTAACTTGTAGCTCATGACACGATAAATGGTACACATTTAACATGTTATCAGTCAAAAAGTTAAAAACGGGGCACATATGTTAGTTTAATATGTTTGTGTAATATTGTTAAAAGTAACACGGTATTATTCCAGTACCTTTTTCAGGAAATATTTTACCGTGACAAACAAAATTGGATTCCGAAATAAATCATGAGTGGGGGGGGGGGGAGAAATAACTTTCATACTGAACTAGAAGGAGTCATAGCTAACATTTTCTTTTCAATATATCTTTTAACCTTGTCACGAAGTAATCGGTAACAAAAGAGATATTTTCAATTTTCTCCCCTCTTGGGCATACAGAAATGATACAGGTGATGAGGATGGGAGTCTGGTAAAACAATTCCACACTCCCGGATTTCCCTCTTTTGTCATTGTAAAGTAATAGATGGCTTACCACAAACCACCCCTTATTTTCTTCCCCCATCCCTCATATTGGAATGATTCGTGGGTCCAGCTCAACGGTTTTCATGAAATTGCGTCACATTTGTCACTGTCATATGCAGGGAATGGAATGATTACATCAGTAATCGAATTTGACCATGGGCGCTTATGGCATTCCATGGACATGGCTTGGTGATTATGATGCTTTCTTTGTCTATCCTCTTCACTACTCTAGGAGTTTTCGTTTCACTTCTTAGAGAATAAACTAGAAATGCCACATTTTCTTCTCTTAATTCTAGTTTGACATGTATATCAAATAATGAAGTTAATTTATGTATCATATGCAATTAGCTAAGGTGGGGATGATTTCTATTCTCATATTATTTTTGACCTATTGCTTTTATTTTTGTCGTGTTCATATAAAAATATTTGTTAGATTTAAAAAAAAATAGTTTTAAAATCTTTTTAGATTTACTTATAAGCATTTTTAAGATTTATTTTTAATATTTTTAGAAAATAATTTTAATATATTGCAAAAATGATTTAAGATTCTGAAGAGTTAAATAATATACATGAAAAGTTTTATTATTTAAAATGAACATTAAAACAAACGTAAATCCAATTTATGGATTAAAGTTAGCTACCAAGTTTAAGTAATTTTTACAGACAATTTTTGTCTCTAAATTATCCTCTCTGTAAGTTGAACATTCAAAAAACATTTGAATCTTTAAAAACTGGAAAGTTTACTCAAAATTATTTTCTATATTTCACGTGTCTCATAGAATGCTTATATACAGCATTTTGCAGTCAGGAAATCAGACTTCACGTCTTTGAGGAAAAAAAGTCTGCCAAAATATCAAGAAATTATTCCTATTTCTTATTTTTTCTATGCTTGTAGAAAATTTTCTAATATCTTGTTATAATATTCTTATTGAAATATTATTTATCAAATTTTTATTACATTTTTACATATTTTGTGCGTAGAAATAAATTTATCGGTATTTCGCTGTTGAAAGCATATTCACTTCACAATTTTTAATATTTACTTCAGAAACAAAATTAAATAAAACAATGGTATGAGATTATTAACTTTGAAATTAATTCTAATTCTAGGGTCACACATTATGACAATTATAAAACCTTAAAAACATGACTTTTTGCTAACACTTTTTTAACTTTCTTAGATAATCAGGGGAAAAATATTCAAGATTAATAGATTAACAGGACAATATTATTTTAAATATAATTCAAATAAATAACGCCAATTTATAATTTATGGATACAAAATATTTGTAAATTATGGATCCACAGCATTCATCATGTTCTAATAATGAAAGATCACAGGTTCTAACCCAATCACTGTTGAATAAAGGTTGTTGTACTTTTACATGCATGTCTACCAGAATGGGTACATGGGAATTTTTCAGATTTCATACCTAGTATGTATGATTACATCCCTTTATCTCAGAAATGTCATGCAAGGCAATAGCGGGAATGTTATCAGAATGCCTTACTTAGAGCCTGTTACGGGTTTTTAAATTTTCGATTAAAATTTTACGTTAAATCATTTAATTTTAATGAATTTAGATACTAAAATAACATTACTTAAAAACTTTTTGTCCCTAAATATAAAGACGAAATCGTTGCCGGTGACAAAATAGTATGAAAAAAGCTAGAATTATATGAAATATATGAAATAAGTGATATATATATATATGTATATATATATATATATTTTTAAATAGTTTAAGCAAATATTTAAACTAGTTAAATAAAATATTATGGAAGTAACGGATATTTTTATAGCAAGCTCTTTAAAGCTTTTGCATTCCTCAAAAAAAAAATTCTATTAAATTTTACTTAAACCACCGTTTGAGGATATTATTGCAATATTTGTAATGTTATAAAACAATGTTATTTTAACTTAAATTTAAACTGAGAATAAATTTATTACATTGATTGTATGTGGATTTAAAAACTAAAGTTTTCAATAGTTTTGGAAAAGAATTATTTACTAATTAAAGTAATACAAATTTTCAGTATTTACATGAAAAATATTTGCACAAGAAATTCTAAGCAGTTCATCATGTTAGGCTGATAATCCTTTTAAGATGATTAAGACATAAAGGATAAATTTTGGATTAATAATTATGTTGGTTATAACAAGTACTAAAAAAATGGAAAATAAGTTGTATTATGTAAGTAAACCAGATTTAGAATATTTGTTTGATTGCAAAGTAAAATAAAATTATGCTTAACCTTGTAGTAAAGGATTTTATTCGTTGTAAATGTTTTAAACTTTTAACGCTCAAAAATGGTATGTCAAACAGAAAGTTCTGCTATTTTTTGGAATGGAACAAAATACAAATGTTTTGTAACGTCAATAAGCTTTTCTATATAATATAATTGGCATTATTATGAATGACTTCTTGCCAGCATAAAGCCAAATTGCATACTTTTTGTCCCTAAATATAAAGATTTTTGAAAAATTTAAATTTCCTCATGTGCAAAATAAAAACAATGCTTGATTGATATCTTCTTCATTTTTCAATTTTTTTCGCTCTTTAAAATATTCTGTAAGGACAACAACGAAGGATAGCTATAAGGTGATGAATCCGATGAATATGGTGTAGAGGAAGGAATTTTTGAGCCTAGTTCTGCAATTTTTTGACGAACTCTTTTCTTTATCTCTTTCTTGGAACATTGCCGGCATCTTTTCTTGAACTGTTCCCTTTACATTATACAGTTGCTGATGATACTTTTCTGAACTTTGCTTTTCATTAAATTTTTAATGCCAAAATTTATTGATCTTTAAATGTCTTACTGTATGCATAACATTATCTTATTCAAAGTCACATTTGTTTTATAGTTTCAAGGACCATAGCTTTTCCACATATCATATCCTTTTTCTTATGATGTTTTTATTGGTAATATATTGACTTTTCATCCTCAGTTATCCTCCAGTTCAAGATGAAGTCGATTTTGTTCCGAACAAGCAGAGATGTGCATATGATGACTCTATCATCAAAATCAATCTGATCTACTTCCTGTGGCACCCATTCTGAATATTTCCACACCTATCTTCCGAATATGGTTCGAAAGAGTTCAGTGTGCTGAATTAAATTTTCTGCTATCTCTGATGTTGTATGAAACAGATTTAGCTCTAATATGGCTTCAACAACATTCTGATCGTTCAACAAAAAGAGCTTACGTGTAGGTCTAGTATAATAAATATGAAATATATAAACTGGACGGATTTATAATATCCAGCTATTTTATAGTTAATTTATAGAAACAATTAATCTTTCCTTTTACAGAAATAATTAATCCAATATCGATCCGCATTTCATCAGTTATTCCCAAGGTTATACTGTAATAATTAATAAAATAAATTTGCATATTCTTAATTTTTTATCCAAATAAATAACTTAACTTCAAAAGATTTATTTCGCATTATATATATTTTTTTCGTGTAAAACTCCTTTATCAATGCTTACGTTTTTTAATACTTATATAACTTTTAGAAAATTTCTGTTTTTTTTTTTTTTTTTTTTTTTTTTTTTAAATTATGATAAAATGTATATGAAGACAGTAAAATTTTTATATTATTATAAGATATCAATTATAATAAATATTAAAATAATTTTGTTTCTTTAAAACACTAAAGTTATTTTAATATGTGGTGAATTATGTATGCATGAAGTTCACCACTCTCTTATGATTATTAAATTATCTGGACTTTAAATAAAGCTATAGCATAAATAATCTAATTAATCTAAAAAAATAATATCACTTATATTCGAAAATGCTCTTAATGTGAACATAAAAATTCATCCAAATCTAATTACAACAAATTTTTACTTCATTTTCACGAAAGAGTAGGATAAATATTTTTTATAATGATTGATTTATTAAATTTGCAGAAAAAATTGAATTAATTTAATTTCATTTTTAATACAAGCCTTTGCATGGAATAAATATTATTTATAAATAAAGTAATAAAATTATAGGGTATTGCTAGTAATGCTTTTACTGAACTATATAAATTTGTAGGCATTCCCTAGAAATGTGTATCTTTTATAAAAAATATATAAGAAAGATTTGTCAAAATATTGAGTTTATACTATTCTTCCTGTTAGAGAATCTGATATCAATACTCAAACTTACTGTACTTTGTGTTCATTTATTTTATTTATTCAATTCCTTGAGATATGTATATATATTTTTAATGCATTTCATATCCCATTCACTGCTTATTATATACTTTATATGCAAAGTTTCATTTTGATAATAAGTTGCCTTATCAAAATGTTGAATTATTTTCAAATAAATTTTGTTTCACAGATTATTTTATTATTTCTAAACATTAATCATTATAATGTATTTTTAATCATTCTAGCAATAATTCTATTCTAATGCAATTTTTTAAAGGAATATATTTTATATATTTTAAATATACAAAGTAACCATATTTGAATATTTTTTAAGATAGAAAAAATCAGCACAATAAATATTATTTTTATTATAAATATTAAATTTCTCAAAAAGGATAAACTGAAGAGATTATTGGGACATTCAAAAAGATTTGAAATTATATATATTTAAGATTTTTATAATTTTGAAATTGCATGATTTTTGTCAACTTATATATTTAATATGTATCAAATTATGCATCTTTCAAGTTAAATATTTCATTTGAAAATGATTTTTATGCCCTTTTTTCATAAAATTTTGTTTTATTATTATATCATGCCATTTAACATAAATGGCATTGAAATTACTTTTCGCTTGTAAATTTTTTAAAGTGGCTAAGCAGAAAAGCAAGCAGTAGTTAATTTTTTATTCATGATTTTTATTTATATAGTATAGAAATAAAGGGCCCTGCCTTCTGCTATTATTTTATATAGTACTTTTACCATATTTGCATTTGTTTTACTGAAGACGCAAAGATTTGATGGACATTCGCTAATTTTTTAATTATTTCATAAAGAAAATAGTCATTCAGATTTGAGAATTTCAGTAGTGTAAAAAATTTGTCCTTGGGGTTATTTCTGCTTTTAGTTTTATCATCAGATTTATAAACTTATTAATAACTTTCTTAATTCTCAATTCTACAAATTTATCTTTAATAAAGTATGATTCTTTTAATCTGTAATTACAGCTTCATGCAAAATGTTTGATTTAGTGTATTTAATCTAAACACGGCAGCCTACACCTATAATGTGAATACCGATTTTCTTGACAACAGGACCTCTGGAATGTAAAGAATATATCCTAGTTAGGTGGTCACTCTAAGGAGGATCCAGTGTATTCCCAAGCGTGCTTGATATTCAATTTCATTGACCCACTGATGGGGTAAAAGACTGAGCAGAACTTGTTCAGCCCGAGGATTGGGCCTTGGAAGCGTACAGGTTACCACTATGACACCAAGCTGCTCTAGTGTACTCACGAAACTTAAGTTAACCAAAAAATATTCCAATTTAGAGAAAATGTCCACAAAACTTATTTTATTTTCTTAAAGCTAGTTATAACTTTTTTTACCATTTATTTGAAAATTAATTTCTAATAATGCATTTCAAATATGGAGGAAATATACTTTTAATTTACCTATTGAGTTCTAAATTTTATTTGGATTATTTACTTGCTTAAATTATGCGATATTTTTAAATGTATTTTATTATTTTGAAAAAAAGGATAAACAACACTTACAATATGCTAATTCTAATATTTAATTCCCATATATTATTAAGAATATTCTTCCATAAAATAAATTGTCTTATTTTGTTTTAGATGTTACCTACAAATTTATTTATGCTTCAGAATTTATTTCATATCTAATGACGCTGTAGCATCAGCACTGAAATATTTTCTGCTTAATTCAATGGCTAACGTCTGAGTCCGTGCCTTCTACCTCCTGAGGAGGACGGCTCATGTCAAGAGTGCGCTTGACGGGCTGGAAAATGAAGCCACCAGATTCTCCGTAAATCTGGAACACTTAAAAGCTTGTGTTTCTATTTCCGAGCAGTGAGCAGTCATCGGAAGTAAGCTTATGAATAATCATCCGCCGAAAGTCGGCACCCTTTGGTCTCCTAATAACTGCGGGGGCGTCGGGACCGCAAATTTCTCTCGCCTCCCCGAGTCTCTTTCCTCTTGTGTGCCCTTCCGCTCAAGTCTCCTGGAGCAAAAGCCGTGATTAGTGTAATTAGAAATGACACCCTCTCCTCACCTCCCAAGATACAAGGTCTCCTCAAAAGTATGGTTGAAGCTTCTTCCATTTTTGGTCCTTTTCTCAAATCTAATTTTTAAGTGCTTCTCTGCTGTATTGATCTGATCTGCTTAGTTATGGATTGTTCAATCTTTCACAATGAATGACATTCAGATACTTATATGTACTATAAATTTTTCTCTCAACAATGGTATATTATTTTCAAAGATATATATATATATATATATATATATATATATATATATATATATATATATATATATATATATATATATATATAGGCAAATATAAGGTTGTAATGAGAACAAATATTTCAGAAGTTTTGGTGTATTATTTTGGTTAAATGTTATTTCATACATTAGCTGAATGCATTTACTCCTGATATTGAGGCATGTATCGTTCCCTTAAATAACTGTTAATCCCTCGTACTTTAATTACTGACATCAATAGTTAAACTTATTTTAAATATGTATGTACATACTAATTGCGTTTAATTTAATAAGTTATATCCGTAATTATATAATTTTCAGGATGTAATATACTCGAAAATCATAATTAATCATGACCAAATACTAAAATAAAGTATTTTAATATTGTGCATAAGGATAATAAATAAGCAAATTGTAGGTAATATGATCACCCATTTTTTAAATTAATTGTGACATAAATGTTTTTATATTTTTAAGAATATATGTATTAAATGAAAATGAAGTCTACAGTTCAGTTCATTTGAATATTCTTAAAATTAGAAAAAAAAGATGACAGAAACTCCAATGAAATAAAAAAAATGAAGAAAAATTTTGTATGTCAATTTTTAAATACATATATATATATATATATTTAAATTAAAAGAAATTAATAGTTATAGAAGATCAGTTTTCCGTCCAACATTAATTTAAAGACCAAAAAATTAATCATTTTTACAAATAGAATATATCAATAAGCCAAAATTTAGCATTAAATATGCATTGGTTACACATATATTTATTCATTTTTTATATGCATTAAATTAAATCATTGATGAGATTATCTTTTTACTGGTTAAATTAAGCATATAAAAATTTTAAAATTACAAATATATACATATATATAATTTAAAAACATATATATATATGAGAAATGTGTAAACAAACGGATTGAAATAATTTTGTAGTATTTCAAAATACAATATAAATACATACATTTATTCAGCAAATCTAGTGGATTATTTCCTTACAAAAAGAAAAAATTTCCGTTGTTTTTTATAAAGGGTGTAAAGGCTTCTCTTTTCAGTAAAATTTTATTTTGTGTGATTACTAATCTCAAACTGAATTTCTGTAATATATAGTATCCTCCAAATGATACTAATCTAGACAATGTTTTCATAGATGTAAATAAAATTTCTTAGAAAATAATGAATAAATATAGAAATAAAAGTAAATGTAAGGAAAAAGACCAAACTCTTTTTCAGTAATCATGGTACTTAGATAAAGAATTCCAAATTCTAAAGTGATATATTTATTACGAGAGAGAAAATAAAATATTAAATTCGCCAAAAAAACAAGAACAATTTTCCATTCCATTAGATTCTTAAAATTATATATAATATGGAATATAAATATATCTTAAGTATTATATGCATACATTATAAGGGATATAATCTCATATTTGACTATTTTGTCAATGGTAAAAAGCAAGTATACAAAGTATGCCTTGATTACCCAAAATTATATAAAGCCCCTCAATCATAAAATGTAAGGAATTGAAATTGGAGATAACAAATGATCATCGACATATAAACTCAAGTAGATTGAAATCAACCATAAAAAATTTTTATTTTGGGCATGCTGTTACTTCTATTTGTATGTTTATTTTACTTTCTATTTTGTTATTAAATTGTAATTCCATTTATGCTTATTTTAACATTCTCTTTTATTTTCTAATTTATCACTGAATATTTGTATTTTAATTTTATTATTTAAAGTTTGCAAATTTTTAATTTTCTAATCGATATAACAAAATAATTAATTTTATTTCTGGATAATAAAATTCTAAAAAAGTTAGAAGTGACTTAAAATGGCTGCTTAAATCTTAAAACCAGCATCTGATGCTTTTTTTTTGCCTCTTTCGCGGGTCATCTTTGTCAGGTGTTTCTCATACACTGAAAATTTAGCAGCTCCACTGCGAAATGATGCTAAAGAAAAATGAAACGAAAAAACATCCCTCTATGTGGCAGACTTGTCGCTTTACAGATAAAATAAAAATCAAGATGAAATTTAATGAAGTCGTTTGCACGCGGCAAGCACCCCACAAAAAGGATGACATTATGAATATTTTAACGCTTATTTTTTTCCCTCCTCTTCTTTTAAATCTTTACTGTCGCTGTATCTTCCCTCTTCCGTAGCCGCCTCATTATAAAAGGTACGGAAGACATAATTATTTTTCGCACAGAGGCTGTCGTGTTGTGGAGCACCCTTTTTGTCGGGTTGTGTAAATAGCGAAAAGCAGTGTCTTTTGCGCCATTCGGTAGCCCTACAATTTGTTAATAAGACAAAAAATAAGATTTAATGAGGAATTTATTTTTGTAATTAAAGTCAAAGTTTTACTTGAAACCAAAATGTCATGCATTAGATACGGAATTTTAAAATGTTTTAAGACAATGAATAATGTAATGTGTGCAATTTTTTTATTTACCACAAATACGTATTTATTGATTTTAATAATAAGCTCATAATATTAGGAAAAATTAATTTTAATAATGATGCATATATTGTTTGTTGTTATCATTTAAGAGAGAATAGCTGAAAGAAGAAATAAATGTAGAATATTCTCACGTCACTTAAGAAAAAAAATTTTTTTATTATTTTATTTGGCTTTTTTTGATTTTTCAATGATTTCCTTCAATCAATTTTTCTATGATAAATCGATGCAATTACACAGTTGATAACATTAGTATATACAAAAGGCTTACTATATAAAAAATTTAATTCCAAATATAATATTTTATTAAAATTAATCTCTTCAACTGTTAAAAATTTAACTGGTTTTAAATAAAGTGCAAAAAATATCTATACATATTTTATCGGATTCTGAATGATGGAAGACAGAATGTATCTGTTGTGATATATAGTTGGTAATATGACCTTACTTTTTTGTGCATCCGTCGGTACGCTGTTCATTCTTGTATCCAGTAATTACAGATCCACATCACAACTGCTTGGTTTTCTCCGACACGAATGCTGATTTCTCTGAGGGATAATTCGCAATTCCTATAGGTAACTATTTTTCCTCAATTTAACTCCTGAACTTTCTATAAAAAAGTTGGATGTCTTTCATGAAGTGTAACTATATATCTCATGCAAAAAGCCTTTTCTCATTTTTATAAAACATTTACCGATACCCCTACAGTCATTAATGATATACATAGGAGCAACAAAGCCATTAGCTTACTTATCTCATTTCCACAAGCGATGTAAATTTCACATGATTTACATGCATTTTTCAGGGTGTTGCAATTTGGTTGGTTAGCAATATATATTGAAGAATACTGGTTTAAAATTATGTAATGGCGGTGAAAGTATTTTGTTAATTTATGTATACTTGTATGTGCAAGTATGTCAGTATATATATATATATATATATATATATATATATATATATATATATATATATATATACATACATATATATATATATATATATATATATATATATATATATATATATATATATATATATATATATATATATATATATATATATATATATATATATATATACTGAAAAGTATCTGTTGTTATAATAAAAAAAATAATAATATATAAAAAATAACATAATATTACTGAAGAATTTATTCGTTGATCTCCTAGAACTAAAATCTAAATGCATAAAATTCACAAAAATACTTCTATTGCAAGACATCAGAAAATACAGAAAAGGATTTTAAGTAATTTTCTAAAATGTTTGTTCACAGAAATCTCAAAACATGAGCTCTTAAATAATAAAATAATCTGTTCTTAAAAATTTATATATTTGGTCATTAATTTTTCGTTATGTATACGTTTTGATTTCTAAGACATTGTTTTTTAATTAAAAGGGGTGTTTGATTTCATTGTTTTATTTTGATTGCTTGATTAATATATTTTGCGAATAAATATAATTCAAATTATAAATGCTATATTTAATTTGCTTCAGTAAATTATAAGTGAAAAGTGAATAAATGAGAAGTGAAAAGTAAACTAAAATGAATAAGTGAAAATGTATAGATGGAACTTTAAATAGACTTTATTGTATTTGAGATTAGAATTATACCTTATAATTTTAAAGATGGAAACTATTTATTCAAATAAAAAGTTAATGTTATTCTCAATATGAATCAAATAAAGTTTTACTGTAAAAATTGTAAAAAGTATTTAACAGCTTTGTTACAAAATTTGACACTTTTGGATTTAGAATATCCCATAGCAGTTCTTTTAATTGTATGGAACTTATCTTTAGAAAAGATTAATATTTTTCAGTACAAGTTGACTAACCTATCCTTAAATAAACAAATTTCCTAAGCCTGAAAATATTGCGTTTTCCTTTATTTTAAGAAAACAAAAAATGTCTTTTAAAAATCGTTTCTTTATGTAGTTAGAATTTAATTTATGTATTTTGGACGAAATTAATTTCCATTTAAAGAAAAAAGAAGTAAATATTGACTACTCAGAAATTTATCTCGTAAATAATAATGGTAAGGAATATAATTTTTAAATATAAAGTATAGTTTTCGCAAGAAAAATTGTGTATTTAAAAAAGTTATCTCTTTTAAAACTTCATTACGTTTAAAATTATTGAATTTCTGGAAGCTTTTTCCTTCAATAGATTTATAAAGAAATTTTTTTTAGAAAATCAATTTTAATAATCTTGAAATCTAATTTGTATTACTTAAACTCGAATAAGTTTCAATTATAACAGGCTTAGCGCTTGTTTTCTTTTTCATTGTGTGAAACAATCCATGTGTAGAATTCCATTATTTTATTGAAGTTTGAAACCTTTAACCCATATATTTAGAAGACAAATTTAGCAGGAAATTTCATTTGGTGGAGTTTGAAGATAAACGGAAAAAGAGCAAAAACACAAAGCCCTTCTTTCACAATGGTAGATTGAAAAGAAAGGGCGACAAAGAAAAATGAAATTATAAACAAGAGGTAAAGTAAATGTATATTTATCTACTTTCTGAATCGTTTTTCATAATATTTTATTTACTAGTTTTTTAAGAAACATGCATTTAATGCTGTGAAAAATTTACCAAGATATGTTTCCCATTATGATTTAAGGGAGTTAATTTCAAATTATATTTTTTAGGAGAATACATCTATCACCACACTTTATATTTCGCCAATTAGCTAACATAATCATCCACTATATATATCGTAAATTGTAACAGTGTTGCTATTGTTTCAGAAAATATGCATCCAATAAATTATATTTTTATGAATTTAAAACTTAATTAGTATCAGGTATTAAATTATTCTTTTGTATTTTTTAACACTATATCCTTAACAAAAATGAAACTTTAATAATTTCTTTGAATATTTTGATAAAACATTATGGAATGGTTTCTATAAAACTATTATCAAATTTTTAATTTCTAAAATAATTTATATTTAATTTAAATAACATGCGATATAAATTTCATTTGTTATATATTATAATCTTTCGGAAATAAATTTTAAGCTAATCTTAAATTTTCTAACGATAGTAAAAAATATACCTTTATTCCTAAAGCTGTTAGTGAATTAAGCAATCAAAAATATTTTTTTGTCAACTTAATTTTTATATTTTCTCTTTGCTATAAAATATTATCATCCGTTATAAGTTATTGATTTATAGAAATAATAAAATTTTACATGAATTATCATAAACAATATCTTATTGAATTTTATTGTTATGCTAAATTATATTCACTTTCTCAACAATGTAATATATTTAATTTCATTTCCCTAAAATTACCTTTTAATTTAATATCTCTTTTTTATAATTATAGTAATCCAGTCAGTAAAGAATTTACTTAAAAGTTAGAAAACAAAGCATAAAAAGAGTAAATTGGAGTTAACTACTAACTTGGAATCCGTAAAAATAATATCAGTATGTTGACAAAATTTTTATAGAAACTACTTTTTAAAAATACAATTTTATGTAATACTTTACTAAAAATATTACCAGATCAAAGCTACGTTACTATAGATAATAAATAGTTTCTTATATGGCGAATTATTTTTTATAATTAAGTAATTTTCATTAAAATGTGCATTAGAAATTTTTAAATAATTAAATTTAAAGTAAAAGAATTTATAATTTATTTAAATATTATATTAAAGAACAGAAATTTGTGAAAATACTTTCTTTAACTTATATGAATTCAATCAAGTTCCCTGAAGCATAAACATAAATTCATAAAGAATATGTAAGGAGAAATTTTGCCAGAACATTAACAAATCACAATATATATTAGTAAACAAATAAATTGCTAAATTCATACATTTAGAGTAACTAATCTGTTTAATTTATTTTCATAAATAATTTAAATCAATCTTAATAAACTAAAAAATAGTTATTTATTCAAGAAATTAAAAGTTTTAAATATGTTAAAAATTAGTTCAAATGCTTCTTATAGAGTATCAAATTATTCCAAAAGTATTTTCACTTCATTTCTCTAGATCCCTTTAGATTCAAATTTTTAAAATATATCCATTTACAAATTTTTAATATATACACACATATATAAGAACAAACCTTATATTGGTCTTGATTTTGATGTACAAAGAAATATATGCTGCTCAAATGAATTTAGATAATATGTTTTAATGATATTATGCAGTTGCTTTTACCAATAACAAGATTTAAATTAAACATTAATAATTTTAAAGCTCAGTAGAAAACTAAAGAAGATTTCTTAAGGAAATAAAAAAAAAACATATCAAAAACAAACAGAGCAAACAAATGAAGTGACCTCTTATATCATGTACTTATTGCGAAATTCGGTTATCCAACAAAAGTTTTCCTAAGATTTGATTTAAAAATGTTCTGCTAACGAGATTTAAAGGTACCATTGTCTTGGTTTAGTATCATTTAAAAGTCTAGGATTCCGACAATGTTGGAAAAGTGAAATGAATCACTATGAAGAAACTGTAATACTAAACATTGATCAGGATCAGGTCCACTTATTCTGTATTATTCATGCTTCTAACTCATTGAATTCTATGAAGCCCTGATTGTTACGATGTTGCTTCAGTATCAAAAACAGGAAATTTTATCCTGTCTTAGACAGAGATTTTAATGTAAAAAATTATACTTACAATTTTTTTTTTGACAAATACATATTTGTTAATATCATGCTATGAAGCTTTAAAAGATAGTGCAGCTCAGATGTTAGCTACGTCTTTTGAACATATTTTCAAAACACTAGCTTTAAATGTTTTTAGAGTGTATTCTAGAAAATTACTATTAGCATACATTGAAAGCGACGCTAATTCTCAAACATAAAATTCATTATATTCTCAAACCAAGCATATCAACAAGAAAAAAAAATTTTCAAAAAAATAGCAACATTTTCAACTAAACCATTTAAGGTTTCAACTGAACCAAGCATTCAAATTTAAAGCAATTCTTATTTTGATACTGGTGTGTTTATTCCTTAATGTTCACTTTTTCCTTCAAAAGGCTTTGCGATTATTACAGAGATACCTACAGCTTAAAGTGGACTCCAAGCTACTGCAAATATTCAAACCTGATGTAGGAATCAAGCTCATGAACTGTTGATAGTTGAACCCATAGCTAGAGCACTAACAGTTTCCTGCCAGTTTGACTTATTTTGGCACATCTTTATTACAATGCTTCAGTATGATTTATAATCTACTAGATTTTTACAATTCCATTTTTTTATTATATCTCACGTAATAAAACTAAAGATACTTGACGTGGAATATGCAAATGATCCTTTTGTTATTCATTATATTTAAATTTTCTCCTTTTTTGTGTTTACCATCTTTGGAATACATATCTATAATCTTTACAAGATTCTTCTTTTGAAAAGATGATGAAAATGATTCATATATTCTGCATAAGAATCATCCATTAAAATTTTCTTCAAGTTCTTGAAAAGGATGCTTGATGTTTGAACACAAGGCGGCTTTCAATGATAGAGACTCGTGATTTATGTCACAAACAATTTATATTGATCAACAATTCTGATAGCAGCCAATTAAGCTACAGTTGTGCAACAACGCGGCAATAAAAAGTGCTTACTGAAGAAGAATAGCGAGATATGTTGGCGCGATTTCGAGGTCTTGGGTTTCAAACTTTAACCTTCCTCTCGCAGTGGAGTGGAACATAAAAAAATGCCTTATATTTGTAGCATGTTGGCGAATAACACTACACTATAATGGGATTGATTACACTATTTTCTAATGTATTTATATTTTGATTTTATTTACCGCCATGTACATTGACAATATTTGATTTTTTAAATGTTCTGTAGTTGCTGAATTTAAAGATTAAATTTCTAGTTAGGTTAATCATCATTGAATTATGTGTTAGTATTTAAAGTAGGTGATTTATAAACAGTATATATATATATATATATATATATATATATATATATATGAATAATACAAGTTGTTTTCAGTTACAAGAAGTTGCATAAAAAATTTTATTTTTACATAAATATTCTATTTTTTTATTTTAACAGACTGCATGGTTTAAAAAAAAATTGCAATAGCAACATACATGACTTCAGTAAATTCTATCTCATTTTGCCGATAAAACCAACTTTATTAACCACATATGTTAAGAATTTATATAGTGTTAATGCATAAAAAACAAGTTAGTATATATTCTTATAATCAATGACTTATAGTTTATTATACATGTAAAATAATATTATATCATTATGATTAATAAAAAATTTGTGCCCAGTCTAAGAAATTTTATGTACGTAGAAAATTTTCAATAAGAATCACGCAGGGAAAGATTTATTGAACAATACATACCTATTTAAGTGAATAATATAGTGAAAAATTGCACTGCTTTCACATTCAAGTCCATAAATTAAGGATAATTTAGAATCCCACAGAAACTGAACTCTAAACTGAATATTTCGCATGTGTAGAATTATCACAAACATCTTGAAAAACAATATGCAAATTACAAGAAACCACCAGATGGCGCCGATGGAACGTCACAATGAAGTAGAGTGTAAGAGAAGGGTATATAAGGAATGGTTGCAAAGCAGTAAAATTGTAGACGAATGCCTTCAGTCGAAGGATATTACCCGGATGGACTGGCCAGCCTATTCACCGGTCTTGAATTCAATATAGCACGTGTGGGACATGCTTAACCGACAAATTGTAGCCCATCAACCCCCTCCCAAATATCTACCGGAACTTCAGAGAGCATTGCATGATAAGCGGTGTAATATTCCCCAAGATTAGATCGATAATTTTACACATTGCTTGTCTAGGTGTTGTACGGCCTGTATTGCATCGCCTGGGGGGGGGGGGCATACTTTGTATTAACCATCATATCAACCATTTTATGTTATTTTTTGTAAATGGGTTCGTTTTTGAAATTTGCTCCAGGGAGTAAAAATTGCAATTTTTATTAATGATATCGAATATATAGCATCTTTTTTTACTCTTTACCATTTGTTTAATAAATAGACTTTACAAATAAGAGTCACATTTGTTTTATTTCTGCCTCTTTATTTACCTGAACTTGTATTATCCTCAATTTATGAACACAATAGTAAATAAATTTGAATTGTTTGAATTCAGTATATCATACATTAAAAAGAAGTTTGTATCTATAATTAATATTTTTAAATGCATATAAATTATTCTTGTATTAATATTTAATATGAGTTTCATCAAATTAAGTATTATTTATAAGATTGTAATATTGTAGAAGATTATCTCCTAAAAAATTTCTAGTATGGCTTTAAAACACTCCCAAGTTTAACAAGGAAATAAATCCCAAATTAAAAGAAAAACTTTATCACCTGAAGAAATGTTTGAGTCATCGAAACTCTGATGCATTTTTTTTCTCTTCGATTTCACTTCTATCTGAGAAAAAGCGAAATCAACAAAGAAAGAAGGTTGCTCGGGGAAAGTCTGATGGCGCTAATTCTGTCGCCGTTCGCGCTAGAAAAAGGACAAAAACAACCTCTTTTTCGTTGAAAAAAAATGGAGGTAAAGGAAACGGTTGAGAACAAAAAAGGAAACAAAATAGAACAAATCCAACAAAAACGAAGTGGAGGGGGTAGCGAAATCGGGCGTCCGAAATTGAGGAGACCGATCATTTTGCACGTTCCTTCGCAACGCTTGGCGCCCTTTTGCGAAGCGCCCCTGCTCGCCCTTTAAGTGGCGTAATGAGAGAGAGTAAAGACCCAGGTTGATATGGCAACGCTTTTTCAAAAGTGTGAACCAGGCTTTTGTATGTTATATGTCACAGAGAAACTCTATGTGTCTGAGCTTGCCCTTGAGCAGTGCCCTCGTTATAGCTGGATTGAAGAATCGTGAAAAAAAATAATAATGATAATAAAAAAACAACCCTAAAGAAAAGTGGTAGTAAAAAGAACGAAGTGAGGGGGACGATAGCCTATAAACGCTTCGGCGAGCTAGTTTTCGCGAGAATACACTTTTTTATTTCTTTTCATTCTTTTGCTGTAGAGAGAATAAAGAGACAAGGCTAAAGAAGTCACAAAAATCCTTTTTCTTGGCCTGTTTGTTCTATCTGGATAACGATCCTGCAATTACCAATGGATTTTTTGGGGCGTCGAACCACGTTGTTAGCGAGCAATAGAGGAAAAGCTGACTGTCGGAGCACAGGGATTCTTCGATGGCGAGCTCTGGTGCCACTACACGAAATGACTTCTTAAATAGCCTCGTTGACTTGATTCTGAAGCTCTTACGACGTTATTACCCAACAGAGAAAAATGCTCGCTCACATTTTTTAGAAAAGAAAAGCAATGAATCAATTTTAAGATTTTCAATTTGTCATTTATTACGGAAGTAAATAGGTTAAATAGATTTAAATTAAAAAATATCGTTTTTCATAAGAATGTGGAATTTATATTTTTTGAATGAGTACAATGAAGTAAGTGGCAAACTCTTTCTCTTATCATTCTCTGTTTTATGGCTTGATGAAAGCACTTCTAAGATATGAATTCACAAGATATTGTAGAGATGAAATAAGCTATTATGTGCTTACTATTAATGTTCTTAGAAAACGAACAATCAATTAAAAGAAAAATATGAGCATTAATATCAAAAGTGTGGAATCACCTCAATAGTTCTACCATCCACTAGACATAATATTAATTTTTCGTTAATTTCTTCTGCTAAATACTCATTTTGGCAACAGAAAAAAAAACTGATAGGAAAATTGCTTACATTATTCAATTTAATTTCAATAAAATTATTTCAAATAACATATTTTCAGGTTCTGATCGTGGTCAGTGATCATGTGTAACATACAATGTTTGATCATAAGAGAAGAGAATGATAAATATTTGACTGCTCTAATTGTTCTACACAAACTGTGTGTGTTAATAACTTGATATTAGTCCAAAATACAAAAACACATTTTTAAAAGTATAATGTTGTTTTGTGGACAAAAAAGGGAATAAAGAAAAGAAAATTTCTCTAAGAACCTGATACATCTTTCTAAAAAGCAATCTGATATTATTTCTCTGTGACAGCATATGCCACGTATTTAGACCTATTTATTGTAGCCCTACGCATTTACAGGCATCACTTTCTTATTCATCATTTTAGACAGTTAATTTATTGACAGCTCTTCGTGTATCATCCTTTCTAAAATGGAAATAAAAAATACAAGAACTTATCATATCATCAACAGAATCTCTCTTGATTTATACCAATAAATTATTTAAATTAATGCGATTGAGACAATTCCAATGTTGCAAAGACTCTGATTGATTGTATTTTATAGACTGAATATTTGGAACACAGCACAATCTTTATAAAAACTTTACTTACAAAATGGTATTGTGCATTGAAGTTGTGATCAATGGAAAAATTATTATAAAGTATAAATAAGATTTCCCCACTGTTTTAAAAGAGTTACACAGCCATTAACAATAAATTCTGCAAGCAAGCAAACCTTCACTCATATTATTTCGAAATTTTAACTACCGTAATTCTGTTGTTGTTACTAATCCCATCTGATATAGCTCCGCTATATCAGATCCAAGAGGCCGTAAACCTTCAAAAGATCGAGGAAAAGGAGAGGTCTCTCAAGAAACTCTTCCGTAGATAAATCCAGGCAATCAAGTAGGTTCTGAGGACTAGCCTCGCTGGAATTGCACTTCTTACAGGTTGGGAAGAGCTTAATTTGCCCCCTGAAAGTGAGACTCCTAGTATGACCACTGGCAAACCTACAGGTAGCGGTCTATTCAGCACGAGACTCTCGCATGCCAAGGCCTCTATCAGAATGCTTGTGGCGATACCAGTTGTGACTTAGAGGGATAATTCAAACTCTCTCTCTCTCTCTCTTTGTTGATATTAGTTTTGCGGAGAGAAAACAATTCTGAAAAAGTGAGGATCAAATCTGGAGAGGTCAGCACGTACATTACAAAATAGCCCCACGTGAGAAGGTATCCATTGAATATGGATGTCGTGGGAGGCAGATAGGGCAATTAACATACGAAGTATAGAAACAACAGCTTGGTCCGTTACTTTATCCCAATTGCTCAAGTATTGAATACAGCTTCAACTGTCAGAGAAGATCCAGATTTTATCAAAGGTGGCTCCAGATTTGATATTTTCCAGACCCGTTTGAATGGCAAGAAGTTTACTGCGAAACACAGAACAAAAATCTGGGTTTCTAATGGATCTTGATTCATGAACTTCAGCAGGGTAAATATTTTAAATTCCACTGCCGGCATGGTGATGATCGTCACCGCTACCATCCGTATAGATCTTTAGATCTTCAGCAGGAACATTATTAATTATCTCCAAAGCCAATTGTTCCAAATACTCTGGAGGGTGGTTGCTTTTGGCTATTTCAGAGAGAAGGACTTTATGAAAAATCCCTCTAGGCAGGCCCACATTTGGTTTAACCGGACTGCAAAGGAATTGTGGATCTACGTTGAGCTTGATTGCCTTAATCAAAAGGGCCCGAGAAAAAGGACTGTCCTTTTTCAATCCTTGGTGATTCTGCCAATTCAGTAAAAATTTTGCTGTCCTATTCTGAGTGCCAAGGCTAGCTAATTTGGCAAAGTATTTTACAAGATTATATTCCCTTCTCATTTCCAGTGGCTGTAGATACCAAAATTATACTTTTAGGATGTTAATCCTTGGTTAATTCAGAGTGATGATGTTTGAAAGCAATCATGAAATGAAGTGATTTTTTTTAAAAAATTTCATAAAGTAATGCTGAAAGGTTTTGGAAAGATTTCTAGCGAATGGAAACTATTCCAGTGGGAAAAGATACTTTTAGTTTAATTTAAGAATTGACTTCTAAGTTCTATACAAGAAAATTAATTCAGAAACCATTATAACAAAATTATACTCTCTGTGTTTGTTATTCTACCTTTGGTGCTATCATCTATAAATAATGGCATTCCCAAAGTAGACATTTTTCCTCTTGATTGCTTACAGATAGCTTTTTTTAATTTCTAATATATCTTTCTCTAATTCCTAAATTAAAAAAAAATAACACTACATTCTCATTCTCATATTTTTCAGATTATTTCTCGTAGGCAGTAGAAAACTTCAAAATTAAATCCTCAAAATTAAAAAATTTTAATAAAAAGAATATGATTTTTTCAGTAGACCAAAAAAAAAAAAAGCTGAATTTTATTTTAGAATAAATTCCAAAATTTTCGTGACGTGTTGATGGAGTGTAGTTAAAGTTTTACAATGAAAAACTTTATTTCTTAAATGTTTGGTTTACGGTTTACTCATTAGCTTTAGCAAATTGGAAATTTAAACAGTGAAATGCATTAGCAATTATACACCAATTTCTATTGAAAGAAGGATTCATACATGTGGAAATTTTTTCATACCCATAATTTTATGAAAATGCGCTTGGAAAAAATTAGGAAGTATAAAAGTAAAAACAAGCTTTTTTATTTGTATATTTTGAATTATTTTACGCATCTTCTCTAAGTAAAAAGAATTTCATACCATAGAAGACAGTCATAATAATCATATATAATATACTTTAATGGAATCTGTCATTCGTTATGTTTATTATTTTATTTGAAAATTTTTTTCATTATATTATTTTTTTGAAAATAACACTTTTAATAATTCATATCACTTATTACAATTATTCATAAGAATAATTATTTTCTAAATTTTATGTAAATAAGATGAAATTATCATTTTTCACGAATTAGTGACTATCGAAAAACCCAGTATAAGTACTTAAGACTTTACAAATCGCATCTCTATTTTAATTTAAGTTACAGTGTTATGTTTCACAGCATACTATTGGTTGATAATATGCAGAGAGGTACACATACACATACATTCATACATACATATACATGGTGATTCTAAATTGCTTTTGAACACTAGATTGTATGATAATACTTATTTAGATGAGAAATATTTATCATGGAACATTAGGTAGCATTTAACTGTGAGTGGCAGAAAAGAGGAAAGTAGAAACTGGAACATAAGAAGAGCATCAAGCAAGAATACGAAGCCTCAATGATTGACGTGTGCTCTTCGCAGTAGCGCGCATGCGCCTACGAGGTAATTGGCTCAATTCCTATCAGGCAACCTAAATTTTCAAAATTCTTTGTGCTTGTCTGATTTGGTTACCTAATATTATGCTAGACTTCGTGATCGGTGCAATATATTGTGTTCTCTTGGAACAAGAGATTCCCAGTTTATTACATACTATCCCAATCTCCTCCTAGAAAAAAGTGTAGCTTAAGCGTCATGAAGCCCCACCACATTTTTATATCTTAGCATATAAATTCTTGAATGCTACATATCCCATTAGATGGAAAACCCATTAATGAATCAACCGTGGCTTATAGCTTAGCCTCCTCACTCACTGGACCTCAACGGATCTTTTCTTCTAGGGGAATATGCAATGAGTATCATTTCCTTGGAAATGGTTCCAAGTAGATCGAAACACTAGTTGAAATTTCAGCACGGTTCTTCTACAAGCTACAGTGCCGAAAAATGACTGCTATTTTATCATAAATGTTAAAAGATACATATAAAACACATCATCAGATCTGTCCCTTCTGCTGTCTTCAACCACGAGTACTACAGTTTCGAGGCAAACTGTATCAGACGGTCGGTTGGCACAACAGGACCTACATCCTCATAGGGTTATCACATGAGCTCTTCTAATGATAATATGTCTTCGAATGTTAACCTAGTGAAGAGAATGTATAATCTGGACACTTGCACAGTTAATGTGTTCGATATTTTCCTAACGGTCTATGTTTGATTTGCAATCTGATCACGTAAAATCTTCATATGGAAAACATCAGGGCCCCATTAAAATCAATATTTCCACTACCATCAATCACTGAACAGCAACATTATGATGTTGCTGAACTATTCGTTTAGAATGGAAATATTCTGGAATCCAGAGCAGATTTGTATGATCTGATTAGAACCATAACATGTAAGATTTATCTGGACATCATTCTGTAAGCAATATGTTCATTGGCTTAACAATGTCATAGGTGCAGAATATGTATATATGAATCAAAACATCTATCCTGACAGTGAAAACATGTTAATTAAGTGCTTTCAATTAAAGAGTATCATCTGTTTTGAATGGTCAACTTTCTCATTTCATTTGAATCTATGAAATAATGAGTAAGGTATGCTCAACTAAGAAATTGCGGGTTATCAATCTCCTCTAATATGCATGCTAGAATTTTGGAACGCATGGTTTACTAAATGGTGCAATCTTCACCAAGATCAGCTTGATTATTTGGTACGCAGTATAACTAGATTTCATATTCATTGAGTTGCAATATATGGGAAATATATATCTCAGTAACTATCAAATTCACCATAAGTACTATTAAATTTTTGTAAAGGCGATGTCGTTTACAAATTTTGAAAATTACTAAACGCATACAATCTTTCTTTCTCTTTCATAAACGGGTCTTACGTGTATATTTCATTCGTTATACTTCCAAGCCCTTATGCGTAAAAACTGGTATTTTCTTTAATTTATGGACATACGTGTAACTGAATTTTATGAATTTCAAGTGTTTTTAATTTGCCCGGGATAAGTTGTTTTTATTCTTTCTTATTTAGAAGTGTTTAAACATAGGTAAATGTATTTAGATATAATTGATAATATATGTATTATCCTGCTGATAAGAAAATCTTTTACTCATATCTTATCTTCATGAATTAAAAGAGGCTCACACTGTAGTACAAAAATTTGCAAGCAGAAATAAACAGATAGATCACTTTCAAGAATCTGATCCTCTGTAGGCATTAAATAATATTGATTTACAAAATAACGATAGCTACAAAATTTTTTGTAGAAAAATACGTCTCATTTTGAATGTTCTCAAAGAATTCTATTCCATGCTTTAAATCTTCAAATTAATTCCATTATATTATTAACACTATGAAGTAAAATTCCATTTAAATGAAATAAACTTTCATTTCTTTTACATCTTAAAACCTACCCAATCTTAATGGATTAAAATTATCTCTTAAAAGGATCAGACAAATACCATCTAATTGGATTCGAATATTTTTCTCTACCAAAATAGGTTTATTCAAGATCATATGCGAGTTAGACAAATAAAATGCTCATGTAGTGAAAAAAATCTAGATTTTTTTAGAAAATATTATTAGGCCTTGAGAGATAGAGAGGGAGAAAAAAGTGTGAACGAGCAAGGTTATTGTTCCGTGTTTCTATATATTTGAGGAGTGCTTAAATCCAGTTAAATTATTTGAACTTTGTAATGATTTTTATGAATATTTGCATATTAGATTATTATTTTACAAATAAGTAAATAAGGCAATAAAATTTATATCATAAAATAAGCACAAAAGTATTATATTAATTTTGAACTTTTCAAAAAATTTTGTACGAAAATAAAGTTTTATCAACTAACGCATTAAATTTTATTAACTGTCATAGTTTAAAGTTACATTACATTGTAGGGTCTTTATTCACATTGAAACAGTTAATTAACAGAATAATATTTTAATTGCAAAGTAAAAAATCAAAATTATAAAACATTTTAAGTAATTCAGTATAAAAATTTCGTTCGTATTAGTTCTAAGCCATTAAAATGCTGCGAAATTTTATTAATTAATTTGTGACTGAAATTACCAAATAAATATTCTAAATGACTAATATCCTGAAACTATTATTAACGTTATCAAAAAACTCTTACTTATTATTAACTTTTAAAATTTACATATCTTACTTATGAATTTAAATATGCTGAAATTGCTTTATAAAATATATTAAAGAACATGTTAGTGTGTAATAATTCTTTTCAATTAGCTTAATTTATATTCATGTTGAGAACTCCTAAATACACATTTAAGTATATTTTATAGTCAAATTTGAATATTTGAATTATTTGAATTTGAATTCAACCTTTTATCAAATATTTTTATAATTATTTATTTCTTAAATCATTTATCTTTTATTCAAAGCAATTCCATAAGAAGAAATTTAAATTTTGAAGAGGGTTTCCCTTATCTTATTTAGATAAACGTCATTCATTTCGCCGTTGCCATTTTAATTAACTCCACTTCAGCAGCAGTGCACGAACAACTCAACTTCTCCAGATCGATCCTCGTTGAAAGAAGGGAAACGAAATTACCTTAGGTTTCCTCATTTAAAAATCGGTTGAACTCGTCTTCCTCTTCTTCTGTGCTCTTAAAAAATAAATAAATACTTTAAATAAAAGGAACGGGAAAATAAAATAACCACCACTAGGAAAAATAGGAAAAAAGAAAGAAAAAAACTCGATTTAACGACCAGGAATCGACTTTCCTGCTATATTTCACTCTTCCTTAATGATTTAAAGACACTTTTCAAAATGCGAGGCCTGCTTCGCAACGTGTGCTTTTAATCATATGCGGCCACTCAATTTAACAAGTTATTTTCCGATAAAAATGCGACATCAAGAAAAAGAATTAGCAAAACTTTTCCCTCTTTCAAAATTATCTTTCCCTTTTCTCTTTATTTTGTCCACCCCCTTCACTACTGCCCAGCCCACCTCCAGTATTTTAATCAGTTTTAAAGGCAAAATGGGCGTTCCTGGATCATTTGGCGAGCTCCAGATTTTCATTTCCAAAAGCTTCCACTCTATTCAGTTTTTTTTTCTTTCGTTTTTTGTTTTTCGATTTTTCCCCTTCATCCTCTTTTTGAAGTAAGTGATTTCACTTTCGAAGATTTTTTTTCTGTCTAACTTTTCTTATTCGTTATTTTCATTATCTGAGTCGTTGAGATTCACTTTATCTCCCGACTTTTAGTAATTTTATTCTTCTCTTTTGCCAGCAAGCCCACTCTCTTGCTTCCTCTTTCCTTGTATGTTTAAAATGAGCATTAGAAAACAATCAAAGGTCGCTCTGAATTGTTTGCTCTTCTCATCCCGACCACCCCCTTTTCGCCTGTAAGCAAAAGAGAAGTCTTATGCGTGGCAATGGCGCAATTCTTAGCGAATTGCACTTTTTTTTTTTTTATTTCGCGCAATCTCTTTTCTTGAACTTTTGCAAGTTTATTTGTTTCACTTTGTTATTCTTACTTTATGTGCAAAACTTTCAAGTCATGTAAAGTAAAGTTAAATGAGATTGCGTTGGATTTAGAAGCAAGTAAGTTTCCGAGAGAACAAATCTCAGAGAATCTAGTTTCAGAAAAAGAATTTTTCACTGTAATTTTCTTTCTAATTGTTGAAAACAGAGTTTTAGATGCACATATGTTAACTGTAATCGAAATTTTAGACCATATCCTTATAAAAGTTAAGCTGGTACAAAAATACAGTGAATCTCAAATAGTTCCAGCAGTAAGTATTGAAATTTTTCTAAAGTGACTAATTTTTAATTTTGCTGCCTTTTTAATAACAATCTATAATTCAGTTCACCTTAATTGAAATCAACAAGTGTTTAAAAATTTAGAATAATTACTTGCATCCTGTTGCCTTTTCTGTCAGTTTCAGGTCCCTAAAACTGATGTCAGCAAATGCTTGAAAATTAAAAAAAAAAAATCTTGAATTCAATCTTGTTGCCTTTCTTAAAGCTAACCCATAGTTCAATTACATATAATTTTTGTCAGAAAATAATTAAATATAAAAAAATATTAATGATTCAATTTTGTTACCATTTTTGGTAGAGATTCATCGTCTCATAAAATTCATGTCAGCAAATGTTTCACAATTGAAAATTCCTGAAATTGTTGAATTTTCTGCAGTGTTTGACACAATTTATTTCAAGAAAATCTATAGCTCATCCACGTAATAAAATAATCATTCTTTAGGAATGCTATAATTTCCTGTAAAGATGTTTGATAAAGTGCAACAGGTTTTGTCCCGTTGATGGTAAACCAAACAGCAGAAGTTATCAGAATTTTTTATCTTGGAAGAGTAGTATTTCCAAATATATTTGAATTCATAGATTGTTTAAGAGAAATTTAAAATAGTATGAGGTAGTTTGTCTTTTCAAATGCGATGCAATAAAAAGAATTGTGACATTTAAATGGAATACTTGGTGGATTTGATTATTTAAAAACATGTGTTTTCTTATTGAATGATGTAACATTTTTTTAAATCTTTGGGGATTTACTGGTGAAAGAAATAAAGTCTAATTAGTATGAACGGTTATAATCAGTGTACATGTTTTTATCAATTGTGAATATGTGATCAAGGTAATTTCAAATATTCTTTTTATACAATTATTAACTGAGTCGGAGATACTGCACTGAGTAGGAGGTTTTTTAATATCAAGAATTTATCTGATGTGCCCGAAATCCATCTTGTTTTTAAAAATAAATACTATACTTTCCGTGGAGAAACACGATAACATTCTTAAAGTGTATTTAAGAAATAAAAAATACATTTAAGTAATAAATGACATAATTATTAATGATGATTTATTTATGATTTATTATGAATATAATTATAAACGAACATTTTTTTCAATAGTAAAATTACATTTGGCTAATGATTATTATTTTCAGTAATTTAAACAGTGTGAAATTCTTACAACCCATTGAATTATTCAGGAAAGCAAGCAGTTGCTTATAGCTACAATAAAAGCATGGAAAAGTAAATTTCCTATTTAATCATCTCATTAATAGTTAAAATCAAGAACTTCTAAATTTTCATATTTTTTACTGAATTAATTACTTTTTTAATTAAATATTGAGAAACATACAATGCAAAGATACTATCTATGCCAGTTGTGGATAAAATAACTGAAGTTCGGGGAAATAAATGAGTTTTGACGCCTGCCAACTGAAAAAAATGAATAAAAAAAAGTAAATCCGTTTTCCCTCTCAAAAAACAGACTTCCAATTAAGGAAACTAAAAGACGAAAATGGCGATGGTATGCGAAGACATCGGCAGCCGGTCTCTAAAAATCGTGAGACAATGTTGCTCATCAAGTGAAATACCACCTGTCCGCGTCTGCTGAAAGGTGTCTTTTGAGTTGTGCCGATCATTGTTTTGCAAGAGACTTCTGAGATCTCTGGCCACCCCAAAAGAGATGGTGAGATAAGAAGATTCTTACTAACGGCCTTTTAGAAGCTATGAGGAGGCCCCCAGCCCCCTTTCGGAAAAATAAGTCAACAGGAGGTTGACAAGAGAATTTTGTTTTCTGACTTTTCCTCTGTCCTTAATAGGAATGGCAAAATTGTAGAGAATTCCGCAGAAAAGAATCTGAAAAGAAACTAAAGTATTCAATGCTTTTTATTTTTATCCGGTGAATGATGAACTTCGCTATATTTGACAAAACTGGTGAAATTATTGGAGATCTAAATGATGCTTGCCGTCATATTTAATAAGTAGTAGTAGTAGAAGTTAATGAATAATACTACTAACTGTGAGAAATGTTTTCAGTGATAAGATTTTCTACTAATTTTCACTAACTATCTAATTTGCTATATGAATTGGATAATTAAATGAATTATCCTGTGTTTAATTATTCAATATTTATGGCATACAAATTAGAGAGAAATAAAATATACTTTATTACATTATCATTTATAAATTTTTACCATAAAAATGAATATTCTTGTGGAACTCGATATAACGACTTTTTTCATTTTAACTGAACAAATTGTTTTCAAATGAGCTAATAGAGTAAACTTGTTTTCATTGAAATATTTCAATATTTTCATCTTCATCATTATTTAATATTCAAATTCTTTATTTTATAGTTTCGGCAATTTTCATTAGAATGACGATAATGACGTTTGCTCTGATTGTCACTTCGGCTAATAGACTCTTAAATAACATAAGCAATCCCAGTTCATAATTCTCGGAAATTCTAATAATAGTTGAATTATATAATTTTTGAAAATTATTTTTTGTGTAAATAAGAATGCTTAGTTGCGATTTTAAAGTAGATCTTTCATTCGAGGATTTTATTAGTTAAATTTTTATTTCATAAATCTAACTGTAAAGAACTTTTTTTTTATAATTTGCAATGCGATAACATATTTTTTGAAGTTATGAAATATTGGAGCTATGAACTGAATAGAATTGCTGAGAAAGACTTCTTCAAATGTATTTCCAATGCATGCATTCTAGACAATACGCTGAGTGATGCAATTGAGTGTCAAAAATAATAATTGGAATTTAAGCAATTGAATATATATTGGTTAAACAGTAGTTTCGTGTATTATAAAAATGGGGTTTTTAGCTTAATTTTAGATTAATTACTATTTTCACACAAGCTATGTGGCTTTTGCATATATCTATTATGTTAATGATTGTTTCCTAGGTACAACAGAAATTAAATATTTTTATTGCTCGAAATATAAGAAATTTTTTGAAAGTCATATTTTTATTTGATTAAATTATAGCATTGTTATTTATTTATTTTAATTTAAATAATAAGCATAAAAAATTAAATGCAGGATACATACATTTCTATGACTCAATGTCTATGATTTTCAATATATTCATCGAAGTAAGCCTGAAATTTATTTGATGAGTATCATTTGCACCGAAAATCTAAATTCCAAATCATGTTGGTTTCCAACACATTTGTGAATTGTGCCTACTATGAAAACTAAGACACGATAATTGTTAATTTAAAGACTTTTAAACTAGAATTTTTAAAATAATAAATACAACGTTTTTTTTTTTGTATTGATTACGAAAAATTATTAAAAAATCAATTTATCTACTTATTCTAAAGAAACGTTTCCATAACAAAAGAAATAGGATTTATGAATGAATTCATTAAATTCATGTAATGAAAATTAAGCAGATAATTATAGTAAAGAAATTTTTTGCGATACACTATCTTTTTATGTCTCCCTAAAGTTCTATTAAAAAGTCTATCTAAAGTTTTATTTAAAATTTTGCAAAATATAAGTACGAATTTCATAATCTACGTCTGATATTTTAAGAGATTAGACAACAATTATTAGATCATTAATTCCTTTTATTTGTATGTGCTTTTAGTTTTGTCGTTAATTCAAAAATTGCGCATGATATTAATTTTTATGGTTGGAATTTATGAATAGATATCCAGAAATGTCCAAACTTAATAAATTTCGGAATAATTTTCATTTTCAAATGACTATGATAATGATTTATGATTTATTTTTCATTTCTGTTTTCTTGAGACAGTGAAGTAGTTATTTAATGATTTTAACTGATATTTTTATGTGTAATATTCTTTAGATTACTTGTATGTAAAAATATCAAGTTAGACTATATTAATAGATAATACATACAAATTTTCAAAATCCTTCTGCAACTTTAATTTCGCTTTCATGTCATCGTCAGAGCTTTTATCAATTGTTAATTTTTTTTAATTCCATTATAATGTTCCATAATTTATAAATACTGTTTAAAAAGTAAAATATTATAAACAAGGTTTAGAATTATTTATATGAAAATTTTAATTATTACATTTTAATTACTATTACTCAATAAAAATAATAACATTAATTATTTTTATTTAATAATATGTAACCATTAAGTGTAAACAATTGTAAAGAATCTTAAGACTGTGTTGATACAATATTCCTTGTATTAATTTATTAATAAAGCATGCAATTTTTTTAAGCGAAATTCACATGCTTTTGCTTTGTTTTTGTTCATTGTATAATTTTTTACGGATTTTATGCAATTTATAATGTATTAATTTATAAGCAAAATATATTTTGTTAGCCTGAGAGAGAAGATAATTTATTAAACTAAAGTTTATTATCTATTTTTATACATTGTTTACTCTTTTTTGTCTTTCCTGTAAATAGATAAACTTCCCAAAGAGAAATTTCAAAAGTGACATTTTTAAATTATTAAAATTGTCAGATTTATATATTTCTGCATGTTTTCTAAAGATTTTAGTAAATATTATATTTGATTAACTTTTTTAGATTCCATTATCTTTGATAGCATTCGTATTTATTAAATCACATAAATTGATTTAATTTCCGAAAACAAATGTAATGAAATTAATTTAAATGTATTCAGTAGAAATAAAGGAAAATTAAAGATCAAATCACACATTAGAAATTTTATAAAATTTGAACAATGTTTAACAAGAAATATATACTCTGAACTAAACTCTGTGGTATGAGAACCTATGTAGGCTAAGGACTACAGTGCCCATTTCTGTTTTATTGACAGAGAGGCCCTGGGGTGTAAAGCGTATGTCCCGATTAGGTGGCCAGCCTAACGGGAAACCCCCAGTGTTTTAACCCCCATCAACAAAAGAAACTTTCGAATTAACTAATAATGCGTATTTTTATGTATCTTTACATAACTTACTATGATATATAAAAATTTTAACATATTAATAAACTGATTATCAAGAACTGAGTTTGCATCTTATTGAAAATTTGATTGATGTAAGTTCACATACAAACACACATATATGCATACATAAGTATTACATTTCACGTGAGAGCTATTTGTATTTTACGAGTAACGATGATAATATCATTCCTAATTCCAAAATCTATGCATGAAACTTTTTCAAAAATATGCTCCGTATTTTAATGAGTGTATGGATATTTAAATAATGATCCAAAAAGAAAAATTTGATTTATATATACAGCACATAATTTTTTTTTATTATAACACCACATATGTAAACCTTACAACATGTACAGCTACTGCTATGGTACAGAATTTTAATAAATATCAATAAATTTTTGTATAAATTTTACATTCCTGCTCAGTATATAGTTTGATGCTATACACAAGTTAACAAATAAAAATAACAAAAATTTCAAACTCCAATGATAGAACTCTTTGAGTATAACTTGAATACTATTGCGAGTACATTTTTAAAACAGTTCTAATGAAAAATATATGTATATTTTTGTTAATTGTAATTTATTTATTGAACTCAGAAACATATTGAAAATTGCTTATTAAAAACGTTTATTTACTTTTAATTGGAACAATAAACTTAATCTAATTAATGCTAAATAAAATTTGTTGAAGACTAGAACAATGTATTCCTCTTTCGTACGTCACAGTATCAAATTCGTACTTACACATCAATTTCGCAGAGAAGAATCACATTCATTCGCTACGAATTGCATATAATTCGTCAATATTTTCAATAATATGACTTGCATTGTTCTCAATAATTTTCTTTTGTTGATAAATTGTCAATCAAGTGATTTAAGAGCTAAACACTTACAATAATTACATATTTTAAAACATGGTTTAAATAAACATTGTTGGTAATGGCATATATAGTGATAATATTTTTAAATAATACAATTGACTTGGAAGAGAATAATATGTAAGCACCAATAACTCAACAATAATAAGTACACACAGAGTACACAAAATTTAACTTTGATGAAGTTTAATAGGCATATACGTTGATCATTGCAGAAATCATATTTAAAACATAAATATTTATGATGAATGATAATTTTTCCGATTTACAACAGAGTTCTCTTTGTAATCCTCCAAATTAAAATCATAATATAGTTATTTTTATAAATAGTTTCAGTTTAAATTTGCAATTACATTTTTCTTCTTATTTTGAATTCAAGTATAGCATTTATTTTAGCATAAAATTATGTATTTAAATTTTTATAAATTCTTATAATTGTGTCAAAATGACTGTTCTGAACAAAATTTAAAGTTAATTAGTTTTAAAAAAATGGTAAGCTAGAAAACAAAGGGTATTTAAATTACATTTAAAGTATTTAAAAATATATTTAAATTACTCACACACACATTACCATTTTACTAAAAAACTGAACTTTTGAAACTGAAAAAAAAAAAAACTGAAGTTTAAAGAACTTTGTTTAAGTATATTATAAGAACTCATTTATTTTGTTAAGTTTGAAATTAACATTAAAACTATACAAGAGTTAAAAATAGAATACAAATAAATAATTTGGAATTTCACTCTAATGCATTTTCATGTCCATACTTTTATTTAGATTGATTTGGCTGTAAAAATTGATATTAATGTTAAATTACATGTTTAAAAATATTTAACTTAACTGTAAATGATCATAGTTTCACTGATATTTCTCTCTCTCTCTCTCTTTTTAAGATTTTATAGGAATAATTTAAGTATAGAATATGATCAAGCACAAACATGACCTGAGCATATATTTTGATTATACCTTTTAGTTTTACTCAAGAGTGTACGCATTAGATTGTACATACTTTAACTATTTTTACCCACAGATTTATTTTTTAACAACATGAACCTAAAGATAAGAACAGAAACAAGTAATACTGAAGTAAAATAATTCAACTTATTTTGCAAAAATGAATGTTTATCGATTATACTGAACTCTACTAGAAATTTGTCTAATTTCTTTTAAATAAGAGTTTCTCAGCTTCATTAGAGAACAACTTATCAATTCTTTTCCAAAGAAGAGAGAATGCTTCATTCGTTTTGTCCTTTGTGGTTATTCTTTGGTTTCTTGAAGTAAAGTTCTATTGCTGTACAAATAGGAAAAGGAGTAAAGAGAATTATATCATGATTTATTCTGTACAATGTTGAATATCACTGGCTACATGAAGCACTTTTCTAGCAATGTTGTCTTTCATTTTGTACACCCTTTTTCAGTTTCACTGGCCCGAAAATGCACAAAAAATCGACAATGACTTCGATGAGTTTGACTAATTTCGAACAATTGCGAAGTAAACCCTCTACAGAGAGTATAGTTTGTTCTCTTTTGCCCTGGCACGCTCTGATTGAAAGTACTGTATAATGTTTATTTCTCAGTCAGCCTAGTCAGTGTTTCTGCAGCTAACTGTTCTTGCTGCCGCTCGAGACCGTTCACCATATTCTCAATGTTCTTTAGATCACTGGAAGAAGACACTGAAGAAGGACCTACGGATCCATCAGAACTTCCACATTCTGAACCATGGGGGGACATGGTACCTAATTTGCTTAGAGAATTATGATTCAGAAGTGGAGGATGACTGCTGGCTGAGCCATCATAAGGAGACGTTGAAAGAGGTGACCTGACCACCTCGGTTGGCACCGTAAGAGGTGTTGAAGGTGTCGTATTCGTCATGGTCGTTAGTGGTAGTGGATATGGAGAGAACCTATGCGGTTTCACTTTTCCGGCTGAAGCTCCAGCAGTTGACAAGAGTCCGCCATTTCCAGCATTTCCAGGCATAGGACCATCCATGCCATGTGAAGCTGGATAACCATGGAACATGGAATGACCAGCAGCAAAGGCCAATTGAGCATTCAGCAAGAGATTATGACCCATGCCAGAAAGTGATCCTCCTGCCGGATTTGAAGGATTGAGAGAACTCTGCGCTAGGTGAGAGGCGGAGAAAGCTGGTGAAGGATGGCCACTTGAAGTGAAAAGAGACAGTGGTAAAGGTTGGCTCGGACCAGATGCACATGTAGCTCCTGGTAAGAAGAGCTGTGAAAGGGGTAAATGACCCATACTTGTAGAATATAATGCAGGAGGGTACAGGTAAGGTAATAGGTGTGGATGAGGCATTGCAGGACCCACAGTTACATTAGGCTGACCAGCCTTTGAAAGTCCACTTACACCATCAATGGTATCATTTTTATAGTCTCTAGATGATCCGTTATGTTCCAAGGAATTTAAAGATCCCAAGGGTTTCTCCATACTGTCGTCACAACTATCGTCTCTTGGGCACCCATTTTCTCTCCGTTCGTCTCTTGAATGTGGATCTAAAAAATGGGAAAAAAATTTAACAAAAGAAAAAAATATAGTGATTTCTCAGTCGATAGTTTTTAATGAGTTGCATAATCAGTTTGATAATTTGCATTAATTATTGCTGCAATTGGATAAAATTTCAATCTATTGCATATTTTGGATAGAAACTCCATAAAATGACTTTATTCATAATTAAATTAGAATGCACCTAATTTATGATCAATGTATAGTAGAACATCATTTATTAATACATTAACATAATCAGTTTTCCATAATTCTAAATTCTTAAAATTGTCTAAAAATGACATAAAAATAGAATTTTTTTAATGACAAAAAATAATTATTATATAGAATCAGTTACTATTAAATAAATAAAAACTTTTAAAGAAATTAATTATAATGGAAAAGAGGACCTTTTCTTTTAATTTAACAAAAAGAATTTGAATTAATTGAAAAGCGTAGAATTTTTAGCAAAAAGAGTATTTAAAAACAATCTGCTTATTTAATCTTACAATTCATCAAAGCAAGAAATGCATGCATATATCAAATAAATCTTATAATTTTCATGTTGTAATAAAATATTATATTGTGTGAAAATACAACAAAAGATATTTAAAAACATATCAGTACTATTTTTCATTTTATAGATTCTTAAAAATTTAGATCTTAATTGCTTGGATGTAGTACAATAATTCAGATGAATCAGAACGATAATTCGCTCAAATATACCGTTAAATTAATCAAGATATTTAAAAATTCGTCAAAATTTGTATTTTACAATAAAATTAAAAATAAATTTTTTGATAAATTTTCTAAAAAAAAGATTATAATAATTATCTTTTTCATTTTGTGAGATTAAAAGTAATATAAGTTGAAATTTCAAAGCATGATTTAATTAATTTTGGAAATATTTATTTTTACATTCCTGAAGTTTAGTTGGTACAATTTATTTCAAAATATTATGTTAAAATTAGTTCTCTAATATCTGAAAAAATTTAAGATAACCGAATTTGCTTGGAACTATCATATCCATGAATCATAATAGGAATTGCAATAGTATAAAACTTCATCCTTTACTTTTGGCAAGAGATATTAATACAATATTTTTCTTAATTGAAGAGGCGGCACACTAAAACCCATTCAACTCTTTTTAGCTGCAAACTTTGTCAGAAGAAAAAAAAAATAATAAATCGCACTATGTCCCACATTCTATGGAGATTCATTTTCAGCCATGAAAATCTATTAAAAAAGAATGGGAAAAACATCTTAAAGTCCATAGTGGCTGTACGCTGCAATAAAAAACTTCGATGAGTGCCGTGCATCTCTTGTCCAGTGACAGATACTTTTGAAAAATTGATGTCCAAAGCAGCCTCCATAAACTTAACTGATAGGCGGTAAACGAGAGAGAAAAAATAACAGTTGAATCTAAGACCACGCCCAATCATTTTATTGGAACAGCAGCGATTTCGAATGGTCATGTTCAGTTGTCATTGGAAATTACGAATCGGAAGAAGTGCTTTTTTTTAATCTTATTTTACAGACAATCACTTTGAACTTTGGGACAATCATTTTTGTCATGCTATCATTTAACAAAAAACTTCTTTCTGACTCATTTTAGTATTAGTGGAACATACCGAAAGGTAAAAAGTAATGACTTCCACAGAAGTTCTATTTTATTTTTTATGAGAACTCCTCATGGAATAATCGGATTGCGCGTGCTATCTGAATATATTCCATTTTTCCTCCCCGAAGTTCTAGATATGAGATTTAAGAACATCATAAAAATATATAATGTAACTGAAAATTAATATTTGATGACGCAGTTTATGTCGCTTTACTAAACTATATAAAAATTTTACATTTAATGTAAAGTAAGTAATATTTCAAATTTATAGAAACGAATAACCAATTTCGAATAATTAAAAGAATAATGTGCTTGTTGAAAAAAAAAAATGCTGAAATTTTTAATTTCTAGACGCTAAAATGAAATTTTTCAAATGATCTATAATATTTCGTAAAATATATACATGTAAATATTATGATGAACAACATGGCCCTACATTGACGTAATAAATTGTCTATACATTAAAAGAGAGAGACAATTTATTATGTCAATTTAGGGGCCATGTTGTTCTATTTAATTATGATATCTTTCTTGTTATCGAAAGGTAGTGAGTTCTAATCCCGGGTTAAGATCCGTCGTGTTCACTAATGGCTGCTGGGTCACTTTAAATGGGTCGTAATCGCAATGGTTTTCAACGTAATAAAATTTCTGAGAGTAGCATATCAAGTATTGTATGGTCTATTACTTAATCCTTATTTCTCAATTACGAAGACTCTAGCAAAACAGTTTCTCTGCCTGACTGGTAGATCCTAATTAAAATTTAGGTAAAGCGAAGAAATATGCATGTGCATACGCACTCCTTTTCTAAATAAATGTAAGCAAACTAGATGTTTATAAATATAAATTTCAAACTCAATTATATATTCTAAAAATGTTGAATCCTCATTTTTTTAATCATGATGTAGCTATAAAAAAGTTAATGATTTATGTTAAGCAACTATACTGTTTGATCGATAATTTTTAAATAAACCATTATGAAATAAAATAGTCATTAAAATTTAACATTTTAACTATAAGCGATAAAATATTTTAAGTTCAGAGCTCAATACAACTTGTATATTGTTATGCAACAAGTAACTGTTAGGAAACTGTTTCATGAAAAGTTTTAGGAATATGAATTATATATATTATTATATTAAAAATTATATTTTTAGTTTTATTAAGTTTTTAGTCTTATTAATATAACGAATTTGTAGAATATTTGAGATTTAAAGAAATATTTAAAAAATCTGGTAACAAAAATTATTTTCCAAGAGATTTTTTGAAAGAACCTTAAAAATTTGAAAAATATCGGGAACTGGAAAAAATTGTGAATATTCCGCTTAAGTATTACGCCATTTTTAATAAACAGTTTCCATTAATTATAGGTACATAGAAGCATGCTGGTGCAACAGCAACAAATAACTGAGAAACAATATGCTAAATTTATATCTTTGCACTAATAATTATCTAATGTTATTTTAAAGTTGAAACAAAGTTTCTTAAATATATTGAAAAATTATAATTTATTGTACGCCTAATATTATTCAGATACTACTGAGGAAAAATAAAGCAAAATTCGTAATTGGTATCATAAAAGCAATGAGTTTGATTTCAGTTAGTAATTTTGAAGCATAACGTTTAGCAGAAATTTAATTTTAACGAGACGTTACACACAAGTCAACGTCATTACTGAAAAGTTTTTAAATGGACAGCACTGTAAATGCAACAAATTCCGCACGAAAGATAACGAAAAAGCCTGAATATGCCCCAAAATGCCACGACAATTATCTTGCAGCTTAAGTAAGTCCCAATTATTTCTGACTGAATGGCACAATGTTCAGCGTAAAAGAATTAAAACAATACTTCTTAAGGACGCAATTTCTCGCCAGGAAGAGAAATTGAAAAAAAAAATCGCCAAGATAGGATCGTTATAATTAATATTCGTCGCCAAAGGATTATAACTGCGGCGAGCATCAATAGCTGGAGGGGACATTTTAATTTTCTTTTTGGCTTTTTTCGGCAATTTTTTATAGCATTATTATCATTGTCAGTGCCTCTGTTCTCATTATAGTCGCGAGTTGGAAAAGGAAACTCAATTAAAAGACTTTAAGATATCTGTTCAACTATAAAACCATTTAAGCAATTGAGACGAGACATTCGACATGAAATAATTCTAAAGGAAATTTGAAAAAAATTGTAAAAGAGATGCGGTCTGGTTAGCGGATGTGAAAGAAAGAAAGATGAAATAATAATGCGAAAGAACAAGGGAAGATCAGGTTTCTTTATGAAGAATAAGTGCTTGTTTTGATAGTGGGAGTTGATTCGAAGATATTGTTTTAAATTTCACAATTAATTTCGCAAGAAAAAGGCTGTAATTTTTGTTTCATGAAGCTTATCAATTATTTGAGTGTTTTCTTGTGAATCTAAATGAACAAGTTTTATTTTTTTTTAATTAAAATAGTTTGATTTTATATCTCTACCTAATTTTTGTTTTTATTTCTTTTGGTATTAGTATAGGAAAGTAATGTTCTAATAAATGTTTGGAATTTTTCTTTTTTGAAAAATTCTTAAAATTATGCAATAATTATCTTGAAATTCTTTTAAATGGGAAATGAAATTTGATAATCAGTATAATTTAAAATCAATTATACTAATAGATTAACTGTATAAGACAGCAATTGAAAGTTTGAAATGTATTCTTTAAAATAATCTATTGTAAAAAGTTTAATTTATTTTATTAGTTCCTACTGAATTTGATTATCCTATGTTAAAGAGGAAAGGGCATCTACCAAAAAATAAAACTTTCTATAATTATTTAAAATTATGTGTGTGCATGTATAGAGTAAAACATAATTTCGAATTTAAAAATTCGATAATTTGATAATCAGAAGAATAAATTGAAATTGATGAATGATATTGATAATCAAAAACAGTGTTTATTTATGCAGTTTATTTTTTAACACTTCATATTGTTCTTTAAGATCAAAGATAAATTTCTTTCATGAAAATTAAGAAATTAGTCTTCAATCACTCAAGTTTAATAATGCATAATTTATGATAGATTTTTTGAAAATTGTGAATCATTCCAATTAAAAATTATATAATTTATACATTTGTATTTTTTCTACCTAATCCTTCTTTATTCTTAAAATTAAAATTCATTACTCTGTAAAAATAACAAAATTAATGGAAAACATTCGAAAATAAAATGAAGAAATATCATCGAATTCATATCAATTGAATTATAATTTTTCATTATATGAAGTAGATTTGTGCGTTAAATTCAATTAAGTTATTTACGAAAGCAAACTTTTAAATTCGATGTTAACCTTTCATTAAAATAATCTCTATATTTGTGAACATTTAACATCTTACCTCCTTGACTGGGATTAAATATATTTTATAAAATCATAAACATGAAATCGATTGGAAATACTAATTAGATAACTTATTTTTAGTATATTTTCCTTTACATTAAATTTTAAATTTATTTGTAATTAAAAAAACGGAGATTGAAATTTTAACTCCTTTTTTAAAATATGTTTAATTCTTAATTTTTTCCTATATTTGAAAATCATATTGTTATATTTATTCTTTAATTTCAGTGTCTTTAATATAATATTTAAGATTTTATGTACAGAAAATAATTTAATTTTGATATCAGAACTCTTTAAAATAGTTATAAAAATGCACTTTAACTTTTCATCTATTTGTCACTCAATAAAAAGTGAAATTGTGTTGCCGCGTAAAGTAATGGACCAGAGTAACAAGAATGGTAGCTTACCGTCTTTACCACAATTGAGGGATGCCACAGACGCTTGTAGATCAGCCGTTCCCCCAACGTCCACTTTTTCATCGTCCTCGCTGGAGTCATCGCCGGGATCGCCATGGTGCGCCCCTGCACTGGAAGTGGAGGAAGGGAGGTGCTGACCCCCGGAGGAGTGGTGAGGAGACTGCTGCTGGTTGAGGAGCATGGCCTGGCGCCTGGAGAACGGGACGGGCACGTTACTAAAAAGTGGGAGAACGCCACACATCACATTCCTCAAGAGGAAGAGAGCACACCTCTTTCACATCAAACACACTTACGCACACAATATTACTATATAATAATCCAGATTATCGATGATATGAGTATCGTTCTTTATATGTTAGTATTGGAATCGAATGAAATTGAAATCAAGAAAGGAGAAAGAAAATGTATGACAATATTTAGACAGAATCGTCCATGTTTGCAAACTATTCATGTGATTAAATTATCATCTGTTACAGCAAATATGGTTAATGATAATAATAACAGATTCATTGAAGTAAACTTAACTTTTTTTGAACGAACTTCAAAAGCAATGATGCCAGATCGAATATATAATTATGAATATCATTTTTAATTGGTTTATATTTGATATTTAAGTAATGATTTCCCTGTCACATTAAGAAATAATTCAACCAAATATAAATGTTTACTAAAACCTGCAATACGCAAACTATAGAAACTGGCTATTTAAAAGAATAAAGGAAAATTTAATGAAAAGTATATTTTTAAAATTTTTTTTGATTAAAAAAGTGTATTATTTGTGAATTTTTAAGGGAGAGATAATTCAAACTCTTCTTTAAAGATTCCAAAAAAATAATGTAATTTATAAGAGTGTATCGAAACTTTGATAATTTGTGAAATATCAATCTGTGGTAATATAAATTAAAATTTTTCCTTATTATTTTTAAAAATTTTTTAAAGCAATTTAAAAATAAAATCTTTTTTTTTTTTTTTTTTTTTTAATGAAATCATTTCGATAGCTATTTATACTTATTAATCTTATGGTAAATGAAAACATTTTATTTAAATTTTATTTTTTAGTTATATTCTAATCTCGTATGGAAGTATTAAATAATATTTTAAATCAACCTATAGCTATTATTAAAAGCACAAAACGTTTTTTTCTATTTCTAATACACGAATATATTTATAATAGAACGAATTATATAGATTTTGTGTCAGAAAGCCATTAACATACTTTTAGAACAATGGCATCAATGGAAGACAATAAAACTGGTCGTACACATTGTCAATAAAATAGTTGTCTCATACAGTACTTCAAAACAATCAAAACAATTTACTTGGAAACAATACTTAACAAAACAAATTAATTAATACTAAATAAGAATTTATTTAGAAAAGGTGAGGAGGAGAAATTTTAAAAAATTTCATTTGGCAATTAATAACTAAATATTCTAAAAAACTGCTATTTGTTGAACATTTAAATTGAAATATTGTTTATTGAATGGATATTGAAGCTGAATGTTTTTGACGTTTAAGGATTACATAGATTCAAAAAAAAAAAAAAAAAATGTCAGGAATAATTTAACAGGAATTAACGTTTTAACATAAATTTCCATAAGCGTATTTTTAATATCTTCTGTCCCATAAAAAATTATGTGGAAAACTGTACCTCAAGTGTACCCTTTTCTTCCACTTTTTACCCTTCAAGAAAGAACCATATTAAATTTAAAAATATATCCCATAATGCATTGATGAACATTTCTGATCATCACAGATGGAAAATTCTGTGATAATAATGATATAAAATCATCAAGAAATCATACAATTACGTTTAGTTTCTATTATTTAGATTAATAGTATCAATCAATGCCACACAGTTATTGTATAAAACTCAAGTAATTATCGAACTCTAATACGATTTTTTAGCTTTCTAGCTTAGATCCAAAATATAAACTACAATGTTCGAGTATTAAGTGGGCCAGTAACTATTTACATGCAGTTTGGTAAAAGTTAACTTTTAATTAACTTTCCATAAAAATTGGCGACCTAAAAGCAGACGCCAACGAATGAGAATTGCGCTCTCGGAAGATGTTTGACTAGAACTCTCTTTGAACTACCGAATGGTAAGTGGTCTGTCAATATCGGCACCTATTTCGATCTTTGGATAAGCGACATAAGCACGCTTAGGTGCACCATCCATGAGAAGTAAGGGCGGGCCACTAAGTAGAAAGAGTGCTCTTGAAATAGGAAAGGCTTAAGAGACTGCTGAAAAGATTTGGGTTCCGTTTTGTTTGCAAAAGAACAAAAAGGGAAATAGTCAGAGTAAGGTGAGTTCGTTCTGAGAAAACTAGCAGGTTATAATTAACTATCCCCCATGAATTATTAAGTAGTTTCGTGGAGAAAAATAACTACAGAGCAACTTTAATATTATTCTTTTTATTATATACTCTCTTATATAAAAAGAACATTTATAAAATACATATCTTCTAAGGAGTCATATTGTATTATTTTATAAGTATGTATTAGAGTCATATTGTATTAGAGTTTTCATAAATATTTATTGATATTTATGAAAACTTTAATACCAAGACTAAACAATGTAACTCGTCTTTTTCTTTAAAATTTCAGAATTTATTTCTAAATCATAGTTACACAAATAATATAATTGTTTTATTTCGATTCATTATTTTGTTATTCATTTATTTGAATCGAAAGGAAAACATCGTTTCAAGAAATTATCCATAACAGTTATAGCAATTTATTTTATTTTTAAGAAATATTCTTTAGGAATGTTAATTTAAATGCGAATGATAAGATAACATGCTTTGATTTTCGAATTTTAAAATAATTTTGAATATAGCTGGGAAACTAATAATACTTTAAATGTAAATTTTTATAATAAAATGTAAGTATAAAGATCATAGCAAATTTAATAAATATATGATGTATGTTTTTTGAGGAAAACTAAACAATTGTTTCATAAAATTTAACTATACATGTTTTAAGGAGGAGAAACTAAAGTTTCCCAATTTGAAGTTGAAAAATATTTTCAAAAGCGAAATTCCCTTCAAAACACTTTAACCCGATGTTTGTTACATATTACGCAGAATTTCCTCAGAAGTCATAGATAAGAAACAAATTTGTATGTAGGTAGAAGAGTACTGTGATGTTAGATAGACTCATTTTAGCTATACTTTTGAGTAGTTTTTACACTTTTTAACTTGTAGTACGAACAATAGATGGCGCTGTAGTAAACTTAATTTTTAGAGTTTAAAATTTCTTGATGAAATACAAAAAAAGAAAATTATTTTCTATATTTCATTGAATCTAAGAATATGATATAGTAAAATGGAATTCAAATAGTTCGAAAAAATGCCAGCCTACTGAAGTGTATGGGCAAATTTTCTTTAAAAATATACTTTACATAAAATATATAAAAACAATGTTATTTTATAAGAAAAATATAAAATATGCTATTCTTTGTTGGCTTAACAGAGTTAAAAACACCAGATTTAGATAAAAATGCATTATCTTAAAGCTACATGTCAAAAAAATATTCAGAATCAATTTAAAAATAATAATATTTTAAACTTTATAACACCAATTTAATAATAATTAAAAAAAAAAAGAATACACTTAATTATTTATGCATTCTTTTTTAAGCTGTCTTACAATAAAACTAGAAATATATTTTTGAAAAATGAAAACATTATGCTTGTGAGTAAAAACTTGAAGATTATTTTTAAAATTGAAAAAATAAATATTGATAAATGCATAGAAAAAAATTACTTATAGATTTATATTTGACTTGAACTATATTTTCAAAGCAAAATTTTTTGTTATTTATTTTTAATTTTACGAAAAAATTATCTTTGTCTTAATATCTGAATAACAAGATTTAATTTAAATAAATAAAGTTAAAGTGAATTTTGTTACCTATATATTTCAAAAAACTAAATATTCTAAAAAAAAAAAGAATATATTTATATGCTATCATGTATATTAAGATAATGTTTTTAAATAAACTTTAAAAAAAGAGAAAAAAGAAGATCTTAATAAATTATATTTTACTTTAAAAAAAGGAAAAAAAGAAGTGTTTTTTTTTTTTTTTTTTTTTTTTTTTTTTTTTGTTAAAATTACGATTTTTTGTTATTTTGTTTTTTAATTATTTTTTAAACATATTTACTGAGAAGACAAACTTTTCTTTAAGCGGATTAGGAAAATTTTTATGAAAAAAAAAATGTTTTCAATCAATTTTTTCATGATTTCTCTTTTAGAGAAAAGAATAAACGGTTATATATATACATATATATATACATATAAAAATAACTGGAAATATAAAGCAAAAAAATACCGAAAAAATTTATGTACTCCAATAATGATTAAAATGTTATCCATTCATTGTTGCCTTCCCAAACACAATCATTGTTTTTTAATAAATTTTCGTTATCAATATAAAAAAATATATAAGCATGCTTGTTTCATAGCGTTATATTCCTGAATGTTTTTTATGCAGACTAAATTCACTGGAAACAAATAAACACTTCATACTTTTAAGTTACGCTCAAGTGTTATGACCATACTTGTACTGAGACCCTCCTTTCTAAGACTTCACCCAACCGCAATTGAGAAATGTAAGTCATTGTTCTTTAATTCGCCTTCCAACATGATGCATTTTGTTTAGAAATGAATTTAATATAGTTCCAATATGAAATAATATCCTTACTTACTTGACAACTATGAGCTTAAATATAGACCCTAACATAGTTAAAATCACTTAAATTTTATATTGAATAAAAAAAAATCCTAAACGAAACTATATTTATTAAATCTGTGCAATCCATACACCATTTTCAAATCCACTTTTAGATGGAGAAAAAAAAAAGACTTTCAAATTAGACGAAAAACCTGTGATGTATATTTTTTTTTAAATCATACTGCTTGTAATCTAAAATTCTTTCAATAGAAGAAAAGTGTACATTTTTTTCTGATTTCAAGAGAATCTGCGTATAAAATAATTTATTTGTATGGTTTAGGGCAGGCAAACTAACCTAAGTCAGTGCATGTGACTTATCAAATTATTTTCAGGAAAGGATTAATGAAATTCAAATTACACACAATATTCAAATAACAAAACTCAAATTTAATGCCAATTATTAATTTTTGTGATTATCATAGCAAAAATATAAGGGAGGATAAATGTTTTCTAGACATAAATGTTTTAAAAATTATAAAAAAAACATTTTTTTTTTTACTTACTTTTTCTCTCTTTTGCCTGCTCCAGTATCTCGGAAACCTTTGGCGAATGGATTATTGTCAATTTTTAACTGAGTTATCTAGTGAGGGAAAAAAAACATTATTGTTAATGTTTTTCCCGTAATTAAAAATATTTTTAAAATATAATTCATATATTACTTAAAAATATTAAAATAATTCAATAATAATGAAAATTTTCAATTCTAAAAAATAAAAAGCGAGGTAATTTCAAAATACAATATAAATTGCATCCATGTATATTTTACTGTAAAAATAAATAATTTGTTTTGTCATTTAGTTATTTACATTGATATTCAACGCAATTTGAACAGAGAAAATTTTGAAAATACTAGCATGACTTAAAATAAGGCAGAAAAAAAATTATTTTACTCGCAATTTATTCACATCTTTACTGCTTTATTGTTTTGATGTATATCATATCAGGTTATAATTTGTAAATTTAAAATATTTGTATTGGAAATTCATCAGTTTAATCTATAAATAGTAAAAAAAAAAAACATGGTTAAAAATAACCTTTTATTTATTTAATAAGACGTTGATTTTAATGTATCAATAATAAACTGAAAAAATGACTTGAAATCCAATATTGATTCAAAATATTGCATTCCAAAACCCAGTAATGCTATATAAGCATAATAAAAAGATATGAATAAAAACAATAATTTATGTCATAGTTCACTAATTTTCGTTTAGTTTCAGAATGCATTAATCCGAAAATTAAACTGTAACTTTTTGGCTTAAAATAAAAAGAATAGCTTTTTTAATTCAATGTTGAAATAGCTTAATCGTCAAATTCCAGAATAATTAATAGAATGTGCTATTGTATAGTAAGTTTAATTGAGAAAAAAGAGCTTAAGACGATTAAATTTGGTGAACGGATTTATACAACTGAAATAAATAACGTTTTTAATTAAAGCTTAAAAAGTGCATATGCTTAGGTATTTTTTACAGTTATAAAAATTCATTTAACCTTTCATCATAAATTGCATAACAACTATTAATTACGTATTAAACTGATCAAATTTTCAACATACTTCTGTGGAATGAAGAATAGTTTCCACCTAAAAATTCATGTTCTAATATAGGAAACAGTTTTACTTATCTTTTTTATACAAGTTATTTGTAATTTTTGATAGGGATGTTTCAGAAATGCAACGGAACTTTAATTTTTAAAATATTTAAAGAGATAAAACATATTTGGAAGCATATATTTTAATCTTATCAAATATATTTCTTTTTTGTCATTTATATATAAACTGAAAAAACGGAATGCATTCATTTGCTTAATTTCATCAATGATATTTAAAGTAAAAAGGTAATATCACGTTACATGAAATTATATTTAATGAAAAAAATATAGCAAGCCTATGTATATGTCTGTGCAGGATATATGCGTCCAGCTGTAGTTGTCGTAGATATTCATTGATATCTTCATTCATAAACTTATGAATGTGCAAATAGATTAACTTATCAAAACCGGAATATTTCCTTCCTCTCCATGTAAATATCGATTTCGGAAAGGGTGAGTGAAATCTAAGAGAGTAACACGAAAGAAATCCTAATTGGCATGGAAAGCTAGAAGGGGAATTGTCACGATCACAACGTGAAAAGCCGTCACGCAAAACAGGCGTGCGCATCGTTAATTGGTGAATCGGGGATGATACGCAGTGTGTCTCTCCCATCCAGCAGCGATAGAGAGCAGCGGGAGCAAGAGTAGGGATCATTAGAAGCAGGGCGAGAATGACGAAGCGCCGTTTGGCGCCTTCCCGCTTTAATTGCAGTCGGTGACAATTTCGGCAGTGAGTGTTTTCAAATCGTCACCATTAATTGGTCCTCTCCTCTCCGGAATCGTCTCTTTTTCATCACTCCGCATCGTAATCGTTTTGATTGCCTGATCACTTTCTCAACCACTAATAAAGGTTTTCGTTGGTGTTCTCCGCGCCTGGCACCCACTTAATATCGCACAGCGAATGTCATAGTTAAATAGTGTCTTAAAATTATCCTCGCAAGAGGGGGAAGATAATTACGAGCGCCATCGTCTTAAATGAGATATTTAAATATTTATTCTTCCAGACACGAGCTTATAAAATAAAAAAAATTTTTTATCTGTCTCATGCAATTTTATTAGTAATATAATCGTGCATACTTTCAGCAACCATTAAAACTTAATGAAATAGTTGGTGGCTTTATTCATTAACTGATTTCCAAATGAAATGAAAAGTTAATTTACGATTTGATCACTTTGGTGAGCTGAATAAATGGTTATAACTCTTCTAACTATGCAATCTAACCACTTTTTAACCAATTCGATACCATTATAAACTAAGCTGAATAACAGAAAATTTTGAATTTTTGTTTTCAACTCCATAAATATACAAATAACGAAAGCATTCAGTGTGATCTATTTTAAATTTTTTCTTTACATAAAATGTAAGTTGTAAATAACTTAAAATTTTTAAAGATCAAATTAAAACTAAAAAACATATTCTTGATGACAAATAAGAGTTTTAAACTTATTTTTTACCACCTCTTTTCTTAAGAACATTCATATTTATTGCAATAAAATTTTTTAAATATCCTTGATATTTTAATTACTGATTCTGTTTTCTGAACACAGCTTAACTTACTGATATAATTGAAAATTGAAATAAGTTTGACTTTGTTGTAAACCTAAATGATTGATTAGAATCTTATTTATGAGGTAAGTAATGTACACCTACATTATTTATGCTTTAGTTAATATTAGTACACCACTTACCTTTTTTAAAATATATATTCAACATTTATTGCAGAAAAGATAAGAGTTTAATGTAATTTTTCATCAAAATTTTATATGTATATAAATGTTAAATGTTAGCAATTCAATTTTGAAGATATATCAGAAACATACTTTTTTTTTATCAGCAAATAAATTAAAAGCAAAGCAATAATATCAATAAAGCAAATAAAAAGTATTATTAATAAATATCTTACATATTAATATAATATAAAAGACAATATTTTATTGGGTACACCTTTTTTGAGTAAAAATAGAAACATTTCAGTCAGTAAACTTCGGCAATACAATTAGGAAATACATAATTTGTACCATTTTTTCATTCTTATGAGAGTGATTTATTTTGAATTCATAAATAAAAATCAGTAAGAATTGTTTTTTTTATTTTTTATTTTGGTATTAATTTCAATTTAAGTGGTTAACATATTAATTTTATTCTTTTTTTTATTTTATTTTTTTTTTATTTTTTATTATGCTTAAAATGACACTACCTTAATGAAAATACGTGAAACTTCCTGTTTAACTTGCTCAATGAAATACTGAGTTCTAAAATGCTGCGCACTCTGATATGAAGTAATGAGTGCGAAAAGTAAAAAACTTAATGAATGATTAGTTGTAACAACATAATAAATGAGATTATACTCAAAGTAATCCTTTATGGTCTGACACCAGTGATATCCATCAAAAAATAAAAAACTCAATTTCCTTCACGTGAAAAGTGTAATGGAACGACGAATGATACACACTCATTATCTCACCTGCTACATTACGAAATGTCACTGGACCTTGTCCATAAGGAAATTGTGACCCAAGGTCAAGCTTTCGGTATGGATATATACATGTCATATTTAAGCATGGCAATCTCAAATCCCAAAACCCACACAACAAACCACTTAAGGATCAGTTAAGTAGAGATGGACAAGTAAAAATAAAAAAATAAATTAACTTCAATAAAGGGCGGAAGTGAGCGCTCCATCATGATTAGGACCTCTGCACTGATAAGGACCTGCACTGATGCGTGAGTATTGTCGGCAAATGCGCACACAAAAGCTTCACGCACGCGCAAGTGTCAAGAGAACGCTTCGCGAGAAAAACACTTCACTTGATGAGTTATTTCTAAGTAAACACTAAATACACGAATGACTTGGTACTATCCATACGATTTCCATTTTGCAATTCTAAGCACATCTTTACTATTATGAATAGTGAAATGCATTCGACTATGCAAACAGCAATTTACATTGTTGTTGAAAATCATACCATTGATTCAATCAATTCTTATGACAATAGTTTAGAGAATTAAAGAAATTTTAAGAGAGAAAAAAAATTAGTCTTTCTTTAGTAAACTCGTTGGGAAAAATTGAAATAAATTTGTTTAACATTTATAAAAATTGCACACCAAACTTTTAGAGTTAAAGTTACGATTCTGACTTAGGTACTTTGACAATAATAGAAGCAAAGAAAAATTCATTATCAAATTTTGAGTGATCTAAGTTTTTCACAATAATATTTACATCAAAATTGTCTTAGCTTAAGATCTTTACATAAGTACTGAATATTTGCGAAGCTGTTGTTATTATGCTATTTTAGGTAGATATGTAATTTGCGTAGAATCAATAAGAAAGTATAGATGAGTATGGAATCGATATTTCTCTCACATGGATGATGATATGTAACATTTGACTAAACAACAATTTTCAAATTATTTCCTTCACACGTTATTGCTTTTTGCTCTACTCTGCTATTTACGACACATATGTAACGTGTAACATCATCCAAATGATATTTAATAATTTTATTCTTACTTTAAAAAATTTGCAGAAAGTAATTAGCTTGAAAAATTAACTTTTCTTTTTCTAACATTTTTATCACAAGAGGAATAGAAGAATTTGTTTCGTAACTAACTGCTTTTTAGAGTATTAGTTTCATGGAAAGCATAGTAAGGAAGAGCAAGAAGGCATTTCAAGATCAATCAGACAATTCATATCATACGCCAGCTTGCATTTTTTCCCAAACAGAACTTTTGCGTTTTCGCAAAGCACTGAGAAACTTAGTGGTAGCAACCTTACTATGAAGTGGGCGGGATGACACGAACTGACTACAAAAGAGAAGAGGGGTCGAGCAACGCAGGGCTCCCTCTCTTCAGAGCCTCCAGACTCATGCCTTTCAAATTCATATTTAGTAATACGTGCAGACCAGGGTACTAAGCATGAACTGGTGACCCTGCAATATAGACGACCAATGGGAAACCGAATTTATGATCATGTCATGTAATAGCTCATCTGCACCCCTCCTCTCGCTTTCTATTTCAACATAGGTGGGTAACGTTTTTCAATTTTGAGTAGTTGGCCAAGAAGAGGCCTTTGTTGGGACAGGGATAGGGTGGGGCAGAAGAGGCTGATGATGTGCCTGATCATCGCACATATCATATTTCTATTGAGTTCTGCCCCTATGTACCACAATACGCCCTACCCCCATAGGGAAGCCCAGTTCAGTCAGTTAAGCAGCTGCTCAGGGATAGGAACACCAACGGCTCCAATATGACGGCTCTGTAGGTGAACGTTGAGTTGGTCGTGATCTATATGACAAATGAAAAATAAGAGATTGTGGTATCTTAAGTTCTCAGTTTTAAGCCAGCGTATTTAATGTATTCAAAAAAATGACGAAAAGAAAAAAAAGCATATTGCATAGAAGAGAAAATACTTTCTAAGATCTGATAAAAAGAAATTTTGATATAGTGCCTCCTAATTATCTATTATTTAAAATATATAACAATTGTGAGAGATTTAATACCTCATTTCTTTGTGCTTCAGAACTCTATTTGAATAATAAATTTGAACATTAATTTAATGAAATATTGAAATGTTAAATAACTAATCTATATAATTTTATAATTTTTTTTTTTTTTTTTTTTTTTTTTTTTACAAAATATCTCTTAAGGTACTCGAACACGGTGAAAACGTCAATTTCGACTAAAACTGATAAATTTATTTTATTCTTTTGTTAAATAAGGAATTTAAATAGCTTTCTAAAACAGTTTTTTTTTTTTTTGTCTCTACGTTAATTAGATTCCAGATATTAAGGATTTCGTAAAGATTAGGAAACCAAAAATGGACATATTTAAAGGACCGGAAGTGGGCGTTTAATGGGCCAGAATGATGTTAAAAATTAGTTTAAAAAGTGTTTAATTTTGAAATATAAATTTAGTAAGCTTTTAAAGGATACATAAAATAACTACTGTTCCGAAAATCAATCAGATAATCAAATAAAAAAATTAATCAGCAAATATGAGAATTTCTTATAAAGTCACAACATTTTAATCTTTAAATGCGATTTTCTCAGAACTGACTTTTACCTATAATTTGCACGCTTCAAAAACGATAACTCAAAATATTTTTATAACATCACTATGGAATTTGATGAGCGTGATCTGTATTTTGTTTTCTAGGGAATGTACTATAAGAATTTTAATCACTAAAATATTTCCAAAATTATGGCCTGTTATTCAAATAATGGCATAGAAATTGTGGCTAAAATTTCAGCACAAATATTCAACTGGCCGTAATTTTTTTTATTTTTTTTAACAAAAACTTAAAATTTTAGTACATGCTCTAGATAACAACATATAGATTATTTGGCATTAATTTTTTTCGAATATATTTCATAGTTTTTGGTGTAGCATTTTTGAAAGTTTTTAAAAAGATGCTTAAAATTGTATACATATTTAACATTTCTGAAGAATAATATTGGCATATATCAAATTTTAGTAACTCAATATTAATGTTTTCTAAATTGAAATAAGAAAAAATCGTTACAATGTATATATGCAGTGTATATAAAAAAATGCTCTGAACGTGTTCGGTTACCTTAATAAAAACTTATTATTAATAAAAAGAAAAATTTAAAGTTTCATTGCTTCGAAATAAAAAAAAACTGCTTATATTTCCAAAATAATTAAGAATTTTTTTGCTTTTTTAGAAGTATGTGAATTTCTTAAAACAATACATATGTACAAGCATAATCTCAAGTTTTACCTAGACATTAAAAGATATACTTTTAAAAAAATTATGTAATTAATGCTATATTTTTACAAATGATGTAAATAATAATTTATTGCATAATTTATAGTTTAATAATGTAAAAAGATCAATATTTCTAATTTAGAAATTACAGATCAATTTAGTTAGAATTATTAGAAAATTCTCGATTTATTAATATGCATTTTGATTTACTTATTATAAATATTTTAACTTCCAAAAAATGTAAAGGCTAAATATGTGCATAACATAAAAAAAATATCGAATATTTAAAAATAAATTTAAGAGAAAAGTAGAAAATTTTGGTGAGAGCATTCAAGTTAATAAAAAAAATTTTTTTATTTGTTTATAGGTTTTCATATCTGTATTTTCGGGGAATCAAAGTGAAATTTCTCCTAGCAGCTGCGACTTTTCCTTCTACGTGGTATCTTACAGCGTTATTACACTTTCAAATTTCACGCAAATTGAGAAGATACGCGACTATATATTTGAATCTGGTCGAGACTCCGCCATCCAGCTTGTTAAGAAGTCTAATGTGTGCTGGGATTCACAAATCCACTTCAACTTTCACTCTTTCGAAACCACTTGGAATACGAGAAAAAACAATGTCATCAGCCCGTCAACCACTCAACTCAACTCGGCATTCCGCATACGGGTGAAAAAAAAAGAAAACGAAATGAATTCAGGCTTTTCCCACTCGTCAATGAAATTTTCGATACGATTTTTGGCTTCTAGTACTTCTTTCTTTTATTGTGGTTTCGGTAGCTTATTAGACCAAATAAGTGTAGCTTACAATGACTCTTACAAGTGGATATCGCGTTTTCATTAATGATATTTCTTGTCGATAATTCTCTGATAAGACAGAGCTCCTGATACCGTTGGGAGTAGAAGACACGGAAAGACTCTTATTATATTTGAAGATATAAATTGGATTATTTGTGAAATGAAAGATCAGTTTCAACTAATTCAGTTTTCTCTTTCTGTTATAATTTTATTTTGATTTGGAACTTATAACCAGAAGATAACAACTACTTTAGTGGTCTTGGATTGTAAAGCAATGGCAAACATTTCTTTTTATATCAGAAGAAATATTTTAGAATGGAAAATTTTTATTTACGTCGAAGCTTTTCTTTCTGAATATAAATGTAAATACTAAATTAGTAATAGAACTAATTTTCTTTTACTTTATATATTCTTCATTCTTTGATAGTATTCTTATTAAAATTGATTTTATTTGGAAGACAGAGTCTAAACATTTTGACTGATTATGTAATTATATCAATCAAGTTAAAATGTTTTAAAATAATATTAATGATATATCGTAAAATTAGTGTATATGTATATATATATATATATATATATATATATATATATATATATATATATATATATATAATATATATATATATATATATATATATATATATATATATATATATATATACATATATCTATATATATATATGTATATATATATATATATATATATATATATATATATATATATATATATATATATATATATATATATATATATATATGTATATATATATATGTTTGTTCTCAGAGTTGAAATTAATTCAAATTAGAATTGAGCAAGATTTATACTTATTGTACGGATTTTAAATTTCAAAAATTTAAATATGTGAAACAAATATAAAAAATATTTTGCTTATATTGAAATACAACTATAACATATTATTTCAGTGGTTTAGAAATATCACGAGGTCTTTTTTGTATTTTAGATGTGCCTTGCAGTCTATATGAACATCATCATATGCGGACACTATACACAGAAAAATGCTTATAGAAAATGTCTGATTTTTATAATAGAAATTTTATTATACATATTTTTACTACAATTAATAAACATTATACATTGTTTGTTCTTTTGGAATCCGTTTAATAATTCCTTTTTCATAGAGAAGGAAAAAGCTTAAAAATTTAAATACTTAGATTTGCCTTGCATTCAACAAATAAAGTTTTTATTTGCGAGATCGTAGTGAATATTTTATTTTTTATTAAATTGTAAAAAAAAAAAAAAAAGACTCTATCTCATCTGTAAACAAACATACTATTTTAAAATTATGGGTGATTTTATTACATACGTAGTGAAAACTGAAATGGAGCCAAAAAATCTCTCAGGCTACATTTTGATATATTCTCTTAGATCATATGCAAATATCTCGTTATTTCCCATGATTTACAGCGTTGAAACGTGCTTATAATATACATGGAGGATTAAAAAGTAAAGGATAAGCAGCCACACTAGAGGTTAACTAGTTTTGCTGATAAGTGCTGTCAAAAGCTGCTTTACCCGTCACTTCTTCCTTGACAAGATACATTGATAAGCATAATACAGAAGCTGAGGAAAAATGCCGAGTTTGTGTTTTATATTCACGAGAACTACTCAGCACCTATTAAATCTTCAGTTACGATACAGTGGATGTCTTTCAGTTCCTTTGCTTATCCCAGCCGCCAAAGAGACCATTTTCATTACAACTGTAAATACACGCATGAAAGCGTATAAATCTCTATCGACAATCATGAAATTCATCATTTTTGCATAGTTACGCTAAAATATATTACCAATAAAATTTCCTAAACTTTTATAATATTAAAACTATATTCATATAAGTATGTTAAAAATTCAGACGGAAGTGTTAGTTAGTATTAGGAAGATTCAGACCTGATATTAATTTTATCATGTAATACTTACAATAAAATTAAAAATTTTAATAAAATTGTCTCGTTGCATCATCTTTGATATTATATTTAATAACCACATAAAAAGTTTAGTTATTGCAAATACATTAATCACTCTCCTAAATCATTACATATAATTCTACAATTTGGGAAATTTATTAAATTTTACTAAATTTTAATTTTGAACTAACTTTTAAAATGTTATATTGTTAATTCCACCACTAATTATTTTACATAATTTAGCTTAAAGATTGACTTTTGTTATTGTGTAAAAAATTAATTTTTTTAATCTTATAAAATATGCAAATACTGTTAGTAAAATTAATTGTTTTTGTTTCACAATGGGGAGTCAATTTCCTAGAACGGAAACAAAATACTTTCTCTTTGGATGCATTTAATTGAAATAAAATAAGTTATGTCTAAATGTGCTTATTCTTAAATAATCTTTTCTTTTAAATTGGAAAAAGGCAAGTTGGTCATTCCAGAATTTTGAATATTTAAGCAAAGAAGAGCGAATTATATAAGCTTAACCAATCTTACTAATCACAGATATAAATTGCAAGTTTAAAATTATAAATACCTAAAAAGAAAAATAACGAGAAACAGATACGAATTGATTATTTTATTACTATTTTTAACTGCAAAGGGATACAATGTGTCATATTTCCAGGCAGAAGCCAACAATCACATGTAAGGCTTCTTTGTTTTACATCAGAATGTGGGCAGGTACACCTTCGTGTCTGGGAGATTGCAAAAGTGAATTGGTCTATTAATAAAGATCTTCCTAAGGCTTTGAATGACAATGAAAAATCTGAATCTTCTTTTTTGATATGAGATAAGTATAAGATTACGTCCATTTTAATTGTAAATTTATTATCATTAAATTATGTTTCTGTCTGGTAAAAGCTGTGTGGGTATTCTTTTATCTATTTTTCATCATTCATTTTTTTTTTTAATTTTAAAAGTCACTAACTAGTGCTACATTTTCTTAAGCATTCTTATTGTCATTTAAATTGTTTCTATTGTCATTAATTTACTTTATATGAAATAAAAATTAATTGATACTTCTCAAAGAAGTTTATTGATTTTTAACTGTTCTAGATTTTACAAAATTTTAATATCTTAAAACTATGATATTATATTATTTCACTAAAAAATTTTTTTTTCATGTAGGCTTTTTAAAGAATATTTTAATTATTTACATGTTAGTTATACTCCACTGAAAATTGAATTGAATTTTTTATAGAAATGCTTAAGGAAATTTTGCTAAATGTATGAATAATTTCAATCATTTTGTAAGCAATAGTTTTAAGCTTAAAAATAGAAAGTATACTGTTTATATAAAAGTTAAAGGCATTATTTTAATGATTTATTTAAAGTAGAAAAATTTCAACCTTTTTTAATCGTTAAAATTATAAAAACAAACACTTATAACACCAATAAGCTGAAATTCATATAATTCAATTATAAGTGAAATTATATATACATATTTTCTTTTTTTCGAATTTATATAAATAAATGACCAACTAGCTTATACTTTGGTTGCAAACAAGTACCAATTTGAAGTGTGTTGTTAGAAATGTAAGCATATAACACACAGAAATAATTTGCTGGTTTCCTAATCATGTAGTTCATGGATGAAATTAATAGCCAAGTTCGGAGAATCTCTTATTTCAAATTTCTTCATTCCATGAATAAATAGAGATTCATCAATCTCTGAAAAGTAGTTGCATCCAATGAACATGTTGGACTTGATTCATAATGTTGTAATTAAGCAATTTTACGAAATCTAATTACTTTTAAAAGTATGGATATTGTTTACTCCATCACATTAATCATATTTTGAAAATTATGCTTGCTTTGTTCACAAATATGTATAATATTTAATCAAATTTATTGAATTTGTTGAAATTATTGAAGAATTTTTTTTACAATATAACGGTTAAATTTAAATTCAGTCAGTTTGCTTAAGGTGATTAAGTTCTCCCTTAAGCTGTATTCATATATTTTATTCAAATTTCTGCGAGAATTCTTTGATCCAATATTAACTCAGTAACAATTTCTTAGTTAATCTTAAGTTAATAAGAAAAATAAATGTTTGCAATAATTTTATTCTGTTGAGAAATTTTTATGAGAAGATATTTCTTTCTTTACAACAAATTAAATTAACTGGAAAAATGCATGTAAAAATAAAAACTTAAATGTCATGACTTATTAGGAAATACGTTTACTGTAAAGGATTAATAATAGATTCGCATGATTAGCATCCACAATTTTTTGTTCCTTCAAATATAGTAATTACCATAAAATACATATCATAATAAATATATCAAATTTGCAAATTGGAATGCACTGAACATGTTAAAATCCTGCATACTTCCGGGATCGTGCTCCGACATGGACACTGAAATCGAGACCGTAATCTTCTCAACAATGGCAGCTTACGCATAACATTTCAAATTTCTTCCAGTGTCTCGCATTCAATCCAGTTTTAATTAGTACAGACAAGTTAGATACTTACATTGACTCGTTTCAGATCAAGGAACCATTCAAACAAATGAGAGAAACAAACAGCAACTGCAATCACATCAGATCACTCAAGTAGAAAGGGCAAGACAACAGATAGTTGAGCGCATATCTCTTATACACCATTGAAGTTATTCATTAAAACAAAATGAGCCATCTCCCATTGAAGACCTGAATTACAGAAAGGCTTAGTCACAGAAACGATGTTCATCGAAGATTTGGGGATTCTATTTGCATTGGCTTCTCCTAATCTGGATGATTTGATGAAGGTACTGATAAAAAAAAGAAGTTAATACAGAATAGCGACAATGACTTAAATTTTTTAATCTGCCTTTGTATCTTGTTTGGTTGATCGATCACCACCATTCAATTGCGACGATCGGATGGACGTCATTGTTCAGCAACAAAGTGACTATTACCACGCGTAACGTTACATTCATTTTTTCAACTGCATTCCAGTTACGACAGTTGGAGCGTTTCATAGCAATAAATAAAGATATTGATGACATTAATGAAGAGAAAATTCCCTTGGAAAAATCCTAATCTTAATTGGCATGTAAGAGATTTTTCTGGTGAAATCCAAAACTTTTAAGTAAGATATTGGTGTACTTCCACAGTCTTTGATTAATGAATATGGGAATTTTTAAATTTTATTCTTTCATATTAGATTAGATAACAGTATTAGAATCTAAGGTAAAATAAATTTATTTAAATCAGATTTCTATAAGAAATGCAATCTCTCTATGCATGGAATTATTAAGGATTAAATTCATTTTTAATTTCTGCCAAGAAGATAAATCAGTAAAATTTGCTGTTATACACTCTGAAAAATTACTACTAACTTTATGATTATAATTATGGTGTTTGATTTTTGATAATATAAAGTAATATATTTTTAAACTCAGCTATACTTTTAAAATCCAATTTGTATGTTTTATATAGAACTAGCACGTTAAGTAAATAACTATGAAACGTTTAGTTTTTATGTAATTTATTATAAGGAAAAAATGAGAATAAAATTTATTCTTTACATATGATATTAAAATGAATAAACTCTCATCAGAATGAACAAAATATACTGACTACATTCATAATTCCTTAATGATTAATTATTGATTACTTTGATTAGATTGCCACACAGCACTTACATTCTATAAAAACCATCGCTTAATAAAATTAACGAATTTGCAATTTATTTTTATTGCGTACATATTTTAGAATAGTGTCAATAGAAATGATTTATACCACATTATTTTTTTTCAATTTTTATTAACTAACTTTTAATTAGTACAGCTTTTGTAAGAAATTTCAGTTTCGATTTATAACATTTTGTTTCAAATTTAAAACACGTTTATAAATGAGTAAACATGAAAAAATTGTATAAAATTTAAAAAAAAAAAATACAATTTTTTTTTTAAAATTGTTCATTGGAAAAAGTAAATTTAAGTCAAACCATTAATCAAAAATTAAAAGAAAATTTAAGAGATGCAAGATATAATGTAATATAATTTTTAAATGAATAAATACTATACAGATTGAGAAAATCCGGAAATCCTCAAGAAAAAACACGATGTTAAATTTATTCTCGTTACATTGAAAGATGGATGATTTAGTTGAAGAAATCGAAATAAGTAAAACACGTTAAAGTATACCTGGCTATAAGTTAAGGAAAAAAAACCGTGTTCTAAGGATTATATTTAAGTTTCCAACAATTTAAAATAAAGGCATCGAATTGTTTTATGTATGCCTAATTGTGTAAGGAATGATATTACTTTTTTGCAAGCAAAAAAAAAAAAAGTTAAGCTCTAAAAAGTAAAATATTTAAAACGAAACATTTCTAACTCTTAGAAATAGTTATGAAAAAATGAGCACAACAAAGCAATGGTAGTTTCGTTCGTCGACCATAATCCTTAGCACCTGGCGATGGACTTAAAAAGTAAAATCGGAAACACAAAAGTAGCTTTGTCAAAAAGTTAAATATAGCAAAGTTTTTTTTTAATTACATAGACATTCGTGAGTAAAGTGTCGGAAGTAAAAATTAATAAATAATTTTTTCTATATCTAAAAAGTGGCCTTATTTTTTACGACAAACATGACTAATAAATGTATCTTTAACGGAGTTAATGGAAGTAAAAGAACAACTTAATAACTGGTTTCTTAAACTTGCAGCTGGAATAGAAAAATGGTTTTTAATGACCAACAAATGAAAAAAATAGCACCATTCTTTTTTTGATTAAAACAATTAAAATTTTATAGCTGGACCATTTTGAAAATGATATGTAAAATATCAATATATTACTGGAGTTTATTCTTTAAAATAAATTTAATTTTTTAATATAGGCGTTTTGTTATTTATTTAATATCATTTCTTAACCTACTAATTTTAAGTTTCAAACAGAAATATATCAATATCGAAACAATTTCATTTACACATTTTTGTGGTTCTTTGCATTCTTGAAAAATAATGCTTTTCCCCAGTTTTAAATTAATTTGATAAGAAAATTGTATTGCTTTAGAACATTAAGCATTTTAATTTTCAAATAACACTATTTACAAATCAAAAATATAAAAAAAGTATCCACAACTTAGACTTTCCAATTATAACTTAAATTAATTACTTCTGAATTGAATACTTAATTATTTTTTAAGCTTAATTTGATTATTTTTGAACATGCACGTGTAAAACTAGTGAAAAGTAAGTAAAATAGATTCAGTTTGAGAAAAAAATTGTGATTTATTTCAAGGTAAGAATTGATTTTTCAGTTTTCTCACATAATTGTACGATCAATTTCATCAAGGAAATAGATTCATTTATTCGTTTTGTTCCCCATTATCATTAAAACTATAATAATGAATAATCAGTTATTTTATTAATATCATTAATTGGATCAATAAACGAAATTTCTTGTAATTTTATAATAGATTTTAAAATAAAATGATGGTGAAACTGATGAAGTTCTAATTAGTGTCAAATATGTAAATAAACCCTAAAAACGATAATAAAAAGATCTTTCGCAGTTGTTGTAAATTCGAACATTTGTATCTTCATTGATATGTATGAGAAATATAAGCAAATATTAATTTAAAAAGTAAAAATATAACATTTGATATTGAATAACGTGTGCATTAAATATAATTTACTTTGATATTTAGAATTTTAGAATAATATTCTATATATATATATATATATATATATATATATATATATATATATATATATATATATATATATATATATATATATATATATATATATATATATATATATATACATACATACATACATACATAGATAGGTAGATAGATAGATACAAAATTTCATTTCAAAGCACTTCAAATAATTTATTTAAAAAAATATATCGGAGGAAACTGAACGAGGACCCCGCCGTTGTTGAGGAAATAACATTAAATTATGAAATAAAGGACAATAAAAATGATTATTGTTGCCACCAAAATTTTAAAATATTTTAGTTTCTATTAATTCTATAAAATAAATTATAACTCATTATTAAATATATTTATTATTTTAATCGGGTAATGACTACATACTTTGACAGCAGATCCTACAAACTTAAAAAATGAAATTAATTTTCATTTCATTACATTGATAATTTTTGAAGATGAACTGTAACAAAACTTCTTTCTTCTTTGGCATATAGTAACTAGCTGTTTTTCTTACCTTATTACCATTATTTGCATACATTAAAATTAAATACTTTATGCAAACGCATCGAGTAAACATTCCGTTTATTCGTGACATCAACACTGCGGACTAACAAAAGGCCTGCATACGTGAGGCAAATTTTCTATGACAGTTTGTAGGTGGTCTTCAACTCTTTGACTACAACTTTTAAAGACACTCGTGTCTGGGTAAATCCACTACTTTAACTTTCCTCTGTGAAAGCACCGCCACACTAACCCGAATTCTAGAGCCCCAAGTCGTCAGACGCAGAGACGCCCAAATACTTCCAGGCGGATGGACATTGCTAAAGGAAGCCCGCAACCGAAGGGAGCGAGATCAAAAGCGGGCCACTTCACTACTTCTACCCGAGTTGACGAGGTATACTCCGTTAACTTGGATACGCAGATGAAAATCTCACTTAAAGTCCTGCACTCAACGGCTATCCCAGTAATTAGTGAACTCAGTTTGTGCATTCTCCAGAAAGGGAGATTAACTGAAAAAGTAGATGAAGCCCCACTGGGGAAATGAAAAATGTATTCAAATGGCTTATTTTTCGAAAATTGCTGAAACCAGTAACAGTTATTAGATTCGCAAATCTGTACTATTTCAACTAAAATACGACAATTTATTTTCAAGCAATGAATTGGTCTTTTTAAAATGAAAAATATTAATTTAAAGATGTTAAAAATGGTGAATTTTTTTTCATTTTAAAAGTTTGAAAATTTAATTTTAACTGTAATCTAAAATTGTGATATAGGTTTTGATGTTCAATATCAATAATTCTAGTTTCGAATTTCAATCCAAGTTTTTTATTATGTGCATAAATTTTATTTATATGAGACACTCAGTGATCAAATATCAACATCTTAGATATTCTGCAAGAAAGGAGTTGGTTGGTTAGTACGAAAAAAAATATCACCTTCTTGTAAATAAGGGAAAAATCAATAATTGATCTAAGAAAAACTAAGACTACAGATTAAAAAGCGTTTTTCAGAATTAAAGAGGGCACATTTTTTTCTTAATTACCATTAAAAGTGCCCAAGACTAAGTAAATGTCGTTATCTTATTTTATTATTCTAACTTGTTTCTCTTAAGTACTCGTTGTTAAGATTTATCAAAACTAGATAAGCAAAATAATTTCATATTTTACTATTCATAAATTTTAATCAAAATACACTCACCTTTTCATTCTGATAAGCGGTGACAGCAATGAATTCTGTCTCTTTGAAGACGTACGTTCTGAATGTGGAATAGGGGAGCTTCAAAATATCGTTCGCCCTCACCAGGTGGAACCTCGGTTGGTATTTGTGCATCGAGTTCAGGATTGTCTGCGTTATCAGCAAAAGAACAACAGAAAACATTGTGATAACGAGCAGTCAAATATTGAAATAAAATAAAATACAAAAATCATACCTTAGTTGTGAGAATATATTACCTTAAAGATAATTTATTTTAAAATAGAAGATTTTTGAAATTATGTACCTTACAATTCACACAAATCTAAGTTTTCAAAATAATCCATTCAATTGATGCAAGTTTCTACGATTCAAATGATGCAATTGAAACTAATATGGATAAAAATTTGTTTAATTACTGTGGAATATTGGCTTCGTTTTAATAATGATAAATAAATGACGATGTACTTATTTAAGAGTTAGTCACAAAAGAATGGAAAAGAAAGTAGTAAAAATAATTATGATAAATATTCAGTGTTTATAGTATTTTTTATTGCAGGATTTTAACTTCTTTAGTTTTTGCTAATAGAAGTGATAAGAAGTTTGATTGAGAGATTATTAACTTAAATTTATACTCACAAGTCTCTTGTTTGTGGTTGAAGATAAAGATAAAGAGAGAGAGAGAGAGCAATCTGCAGTGATTTTGAATTATCAGAAACGGATAAACAGTGGATTCATCTATTTGAAACTATTCATTTAAGGAAACTACTTGTAATATTTCATTATAGTCAAATGATGACATTAAAGTATAAACTAATTCAAAAGTGAAGTTATCATATTTAAATCAGCAAAGTTGATTGATTATTGCTAAAAGATGGTTTTTATTTGGTAAAAAAAAATCTTAAATTAAACATCTATGTAGACAATCAAAAATTAAATTTTTATTCAAAATGAAGACATTTTAACAATTTATTTTTGTATGCTAATTTATTGTCTTCTTTACAATCCAAATTAAAGTACTTTAACAAAATCTTAAAGTAGTATCACTTCAGTGTATTAAATTAAAAAAAAATCATTAAAATTTTTGCAATAAAATAAATTGCTTTCAATCAAAAAATGTAATTAAGAAAAAATAAATTATATTTTGAAATTTGATATTTTTTATCGACAATTCGTTAAAAATGATTAAAAACTTCATCGATTAACTACGAATCAGAATAAGCAAAAAACACGAAAATTGAAAGGATCAAATTTTTCATTTATAACTTGATAACTTAAGTGATTATTATGTATTAATGTCAAAATTTTATTAACAGGTAATAAGAAATTCATGAAATTTAACGGAGTTCTTATAAAATAAATTGGACTGTTCATTTTTTTAGAAACTTAAGTATAAAAAAAAAAAGAAGATGCTTAGTCAAACTTTATCAGAAAATTTTAAAAAGATATCATGATTTTATTTTGTTTGATGGTTAATATAGATAACTGCATTGTTCTTACATTTTTTTAGCATTAAAAAAATAAAATTTATGGAATAGTGTGTTAAATTAAGACACGACTTTCTTTTTTATCTAAAAAAAAAAAAAGTGCGTGCACGCCAACATCTGGCAATGAAATACCGCCAAAAGCTTACAGACGCATAAATCATGTGAAATCTGCATTATTATTTTTTGTGAGGCACGTCGTAATAACTACAAATACTCACGCTAAAAAGCACTCCGCCATCACCTTGGCGTGTGAACTGCGCATTTTAAACAATCCCGTAGGTTTTTTTTATAGTCCCGTATGAGATAGTCAGAAATCATATACTCGAATATAGCATCCTATACAGTAGGGAAAAAAAAAAAGCTATCTTTAGAATTCCAGGATAGAGTCCTAGCAAATGATTTACGATCTGATCAAAGAATAACATGCTTTTCGCCTTTTTTTCGTCGTAATTTTGCTATTATTTACGGTTACGATTCTGAATCAGACCCACGTCTGGCATGAGACATTGTGAGAATACCTGAAATGATTAAGAATTGTTTCTCGGAACTGGGGAATCATACAGAGCAAGACTCGATAAGTAATTAATGAAATAGGAAACTAGTAAAATATTGTTTATTTTGCATTAGACATTTATAATACATCAAAGTATTCAAATTGAGTAAGGATATTTTTTATGTATAAATTAATTCTTTGGTTGGTTTAAATAATAAATATCACATAATAGTTTCCAGCATTTTCAAAATATTTATTTTAATCTACAACTGCTGAAAAGTACGAACATCATAGGTAAAAAAGATTAAATTCTTTATTTAGAGATTGTGAAAGTTGACATGTCCATCCAGATTTGTGCTAACAATGTCATTATACTATAATATATATGGTGTTAATGCTATGAAAAATAAGCATTACATTATATTTTGTTACATCATTATTCAATCGGTATCTAAATTCAAGTTAATGTAAGTGTATTTTTCAACTCTTTGAAAAAAATGTAACTGAGTCAAGAAAACAAAAGATATACTTTGTAATATTAATCATTTAGCTAGATTCTAATGAAAAGAATTTAGCGGCAATGGCTAGAAATTTCAAATCACAATAAAGAGAGGAAATTGCCATTTCAGTTGACGCACTAAAACAGCGAATATATATATATATATATATATATATATATATATATTAAGTGTTATGAGTTAGTTGATGGATTGTACCTATTTTCTCTTAAAAAAGTAAGAAAAATAATTTTTGCTCGACTATTGAAACTGTACTTACTGTTTGCATGCTACTAGGATGTACTATGTGGGCTGTGGTAGCCTAGTGGTTAGGATATCGACCTTCCATTGGGAATGGCGGTTATTGATTCTTAATGCCACCAAAGGCACGCCGTGTGCATCTAATATATGCTCTCGTTAAATCTACGAAATCGGAAGTCCTGTGGTCAGTCGTTAAGCAGTTATCATGGATGTAATGTTCTGGAGAAAATTTCTTCCCCCACCAGATCAATGTCAAAATTGCGAAATGGATTCTCTGGTGGTGCCATCTACCAGAAGACTTTAGAAAAAATCGTATTTTCACCTTTGTGGTGCTCTGGTTGAATAAAAGACGCACCCTACTGACTTAAATTTATTTAGGCCATGGCATACATGGCTTGGCTTATCCAAGTGTGTCATAAATAACAACAACACAATTTCTGGGCAACAATTTTGAAAATTGCCGCAAACAGAGTTGTAAATAAAATGTATTATTTACAAATATTGCTATTGTGTACATACAATACTTAATTTATCATTATTATTGAAACTTAGAAGTTGGGACTACATTTAAAATCTTTGTGAATATGTTATTTTTCCTGAAGATGATGTAAATTCTAAACCGAAGTTTTTTATTATTATTATTATATATATATTTAATAAAATAAAACCTTATAATCTGGATGATATATATATATATATTCTTTGAAACATGAAAATAAAACAACTTTTTTGTCTTTTCTAGAGATCATTGATTTGGTTTTATAAATACAAGTTAATAAGATTGTTTAACTAAGCTCCTTATGATTTTAAAGGCTGATTGAAAGCTTTATAACTAATCGTGAGATAAGTGAAGGCATGAAAAGCAAGCCAGTGTTAGCCCAATAGTTCGCTATTAAATTACATTATATGTGTGTGAGCTAGTGTTATACAACTAGGAAGATATAATCCAACAAATTCTCATTTTCCAGCACTGGTCCTGATATTCAAAACTCTGATAGAAGGACTGTGTCTCAAACCTTATTGAAGATTTTTTATATACTGTTATCTCTTACTTAACTTGATAAGCACTGGTTTAAGTAATTTCCATTTTTTAATACAAGATTCATATGATGCTGATGTCAATTTTAAACTTGGAATTTTGAATTGATCTTTATTCTTAGCTGTTTTTGCTGTAATTAAAAATGAAGAAAATACATTTAATGTATGAACAATTTCATATTTGATCATTCAATTTTTGAACTGATTTCGGATGATGGTATTAATTGTTCTTGCTTTATCCTTTGCATCGACCACTTCTGAGCTATACGATAAGAACTTTTACACAGCTAAACTGCATAATCTTTAAAGAACAGCAGTATAAAAATGAAAAGTTTTCAGAAAATAAAACGAAATAGGATACGAGCAAACACCAGACTACTATAAAAGAGGGCAATTCTTGTTCCTTTCTTCAGCGGCATAACCTAAGGCACCAAAAAGCATCAGATGAGTCTTGGGCTCGACATTCTTACCGCCCCCACTCCCTCCAAGAGAACAAGTGACATCTCTAAAAAGCTGACCGTCCCGTCCTTGATCGTCAGCGATTGTCATCGCTTGAAGGTTAATAATAATGATTCCCTTGTTATAACACGACTCAAGTTCCTTGATCATTTAGCGCGATAAAACCAAACGCCGCCAATTATTCGAGGTGGATGATCAATTTCTCAGATGTCTGTCGCTTGTCGGGAAAAATTTTATCCATTTCTTAGGCAAGTGTTTTCGAATGTGAAATTTTTCCTCGTTTCTGACGCCTTTGCTGCAAAATAATAGGACGCGCTTTTGCAATGTGTGAGATATGGTTTCAGATACCACGCAATAACATAAGCGCTTGGCTTCTTGGGATTTTTCGGAGATAAGTCTGACAAGCGCGCGATTTCTTCGTATAATTTTTTTCTTAAAATATAAATTACTTAGCTTTTGCTGATAAAATGGAATAAAAAAACGTTGAATAATAATATAGAAATGTATTCAACATGATTAAAATTAAAATACATAAAAGTATTATTTCAATTAACGTTCCAATTAAAATATAGTAAAGAATTTATAAAATATATTCAATTTACTTAGCAGTTTGGAAGAACTTCACACTAAGATGTAAAGAAAAAAATTGTGAGGTGTAACATGCTTTTTATTAGTACTGAGATTTAAAATAAAATGATTAATAGGACAATTAACTTTCATAGAATACATTAATTAAAGGAATTATATTAATATTTACTCAACATGTCGATTTTTCTTAGCTATATTTTTTCCTGACGGATAATAATAATACTTATTTTAAAATAAGTATATTATTATTATTATACTTATTTTTATTACTTTAAAAATAAGAGTAGTATTATTATTAATATACTTATTCTTTAATTAAACTTATTTTAAATTCGTAAAATTTTTGTATCGATCGCTTATAAACAGCCAACATTACATATGAATTTCTACAGATAATAATTATTTTACGTATATAAATATTTATTAAAACAATTTTAATATCTTAATTTTGTATTAAAATCATTAAAACTATTTTACTAAATATTTATAAGATATTAAATTTATATTAACAACGATATATTCTGAATGCAGAATAAATCATATTCCCTTAAATAGATCTCTATTTTAGATAAATCTCTTTCAGTTTTGCTTTGTAAAAATTTTCTTCAAATTTTAAGATTATCAATAAATTATGATTATAAAATATTTAAGTTATTTCATAATTATGAAAAAAAAAATTCTTTTTTATATATTTTAATCAAAGCTGACATAATAAATTGTGTTTCTAATCATGTATATAATAGTAAAAGACATTAATAATGTATTTATTTTATTTAAAAAAAAAAAAAAAAAAAAAAAAAAAACCGTATTTAATTTCTACAAAAGATTCTATAACAAATTTCATAAATATATAGATTTCCCTTCCTACTATAACTATCTTAAATATAAATTCAAATATACTTCATGTAAAAGCAATTATTACGTTATGATATTTATTACTTAAATATTATTCTGAACATACAAATATTTTCCAATTTCACTAATAACCAAAATAAAACTTAAAAATATTGAAACACAAAAATTTTTTTCAATGTCGCCTAATAAGATCAATAAATTCTATAAGGAATAGAGCATACTTTATAACAAAGATGAAATAATTTGATATCTATGCAGTAACAGGATAAAATATTGAAAATAAAACAAATTGCAAACTTCAGCTATCGAGATTCCACATGTATTATTACTCCTAAGCAATGTTTTTTCTAGGATTCAGGATAAAATTAGCAGTCGTTTGAGGGATACCATGATTCAGCCCCCAGCAATCGCTCTCTTCCCTCTCTGAATGCTCCCTGAAATGCATTCATCCCTCCATGAGATGAGGGGTGCTTGAAAATTCGCTAATTTATTTACACTTATTGGATTCTCGAATGGAAGGTAACGGGGCGAACACATTTCTCTCTCTCCAAACAGAAAAACTGGTGATTTCAAAAATAAGTAAAGGAAGCATACAAAATAAGAAAATATCTACTTCCTTTTAAGGATATTTACCAATACTTATAGAAGCTATTATTAATGATACTTGCATAATATTTCTTTTAATTATATTTAAGCTATATAAAAGCAAATGAATAAATTAATATTTAATGAAAATATTTTTATGGAATAAAAAGTTTTACGAACATAATGTACAAAAATTTCAATTTTATTTCATGATAAAGACTTTATCATGCGAATACTTAATCGTAGTTTGATAGTTACGAAAGATTTAAAAATATTGTGAAAAGAAGATATATTTCAGAAAAGTTGAATCACGGAGAGATTAAGGATCACACGAGTTTCTTCTGGAATTAAGAAGTGCCTCACTAATTTCTTATAATTAAGAGATTCCTTCATGATTCAGATAAGAATTCCGACTTTTATTTTCATTCTTGGGATGCGGACACATATCTTCGATAATGTGATATGAATTGTAATTGAGTAATTTATACTTTTGATCAACACCGAAGTTCTTGTGAAATATATGTAATGAGAATAATTTGTTAGACTGCAAAAATGTTTAGAATTATAAGTAATTTTTTCAACGCAACAGCCCTCACAAATTAGAGCGTGATAAAATTAAATTTCTTTTTAGCTTTAGCATTCCATGTCAAAGCTAAAAAATATTTATTCAAAATCAATGTTAGAGAGCCATACATCAGACAAAATTAATTCACCTCTGTCGTAAAATATACCAAAAGATAAGCCCTGAAAATTATTTCAATTGGAATTGTGTACTCTTATTTTTTAAATAATACTTTAAAATTTACATTTTTAGTAAGATTCTAAATTAATTATTATGCAAAATGAGATTATACTATAATACATTTTCCTGTTCGTAGAAAATAACTGTAAATTAACTTTTGACAAAATAAAGGAACATTTTATCTAAAATTTCTTAATTAGAATAAAGTTTTCTCAATATCATTATCGAGAATTTAAAATCAGAATAAAAATCATGATAATAAATTTAAAAAATAATAACGCTAAATAAAAACATATAAATTTAAGGAAGAACATTTAACTTTTTTTCAGAACATATTTAGAATTTTGGACAGTTTTAAATTAAAAAGTCGATAATATTTTGAAGTGAATTCATGGTTTGAATCAACAGATAAAAAATTTATTTTTACCAGATATACTTTATAAAGGGAAGTCGAAATTAATCCGTTTGAGAACCAAATTTAAATAATCTCAACTATTTTCTACAACATTTGATGATGCATCAGATTTCAGGGGCATTACAGAAATAGATGAAATAAAAGAAGGGTGGCAGAATCCGCATTGAATTGTGGGAAAATTTCGAATCGTCAGCTTTTTAGCGTACTATTTTTTTTTCTCACTATACCTTATTTCCCACCTACATATAGAAGGTAACCCCTCACTTTCCCCGACATTTTTGCACTTGCAGCTTTACTTGACAATAGGGGAACTACTTAGATTTTCGATATCCTCACGTGGGTATGGGTTGACAGTAATTTTCAAAGTAGGAATAAATTATTCTTAAGCAAGCCACAAATCATCTGGTTTATACGTATATCATTAACTAACAAAAAGTGCATAATGGTTACAATAAATATATTATAAAATCTAAATTTACTGAAATTGATATAATAATAGAATATAATGTCACTTATTTGTGTATATATATATATATATCTATATATATATATATATATATATATATATAGACATTTTAAAAATGTAATTTAATTTCATGCATTATTTTATTTTTAAAGTAAATAATCTGCTATAAATAGATGCGAATGTATAACAATGCATTCGCAAGAGTGCCATTTGCCGCAAGAAATACTTTAAGAGTCTGAGGATTTAAAATATAGCCATCATACATTGATGTGAAACTTCGAAAAAAATAATCCAAAATAGTTACACGATTATTTAATTTTTAAATTTTATTATTTAAATTGTAACCTTTTGCGAAGTGCTTAAAAATCTGGACATTCCAATTTGTCTCAGTCTGATCCGCTCACATAACTTTGGTTATGAATATTTTTATGGAATTATTACCGTCATTTTAGGATATTAAAGATGTCAAAAAAGCCTCCCTAATCCAGTTTACTGTGTAATCAACGTCGACGTGACTGACGGATAAATACCCACAAGACACTAAGCGATAATACACCAAAGCTTGGCTTGAGGGAATCCATTCCTTTCTACCACTTTGACAGATCAGGAGAATTAGAATTATTGCTATTTTGAAGAATGATTCTTTTGTGCATTTCTTGAAAAAATATAATTGCCAATTCGTGTGAGCATGATAGACGTTAATAAAATGTAAATATTTTGACTTTTAAAATCTCTAACTTTTTAAGTTCGATGCGTTTCCAGTATCGAGGCAGATTACCAGTTTTAAAAAGTTATACATTTTAAAAAGTTCGTTGTCCATGCTTCTTTTCTTTGAAATCTTGTACGGCAATGCTAATATTAATAATAAGCACTGATTATTAAGAAAGTATATATTTTTTTATGATGCACACATTTTCACCTTATTTAAAACAATCGCATGTAATATTATTTAAAATAATTTTAAGAAAATATATGGGATAAAGAAAAGAAATAAAACAGTTTGGTAATTTAATTTAATACTGAACGTTATTCCCAGCTATTGTATGAAAAATTCGTAAGGAAACTAACAAGAACTTTTAAAACTTATATTGTTGATATTTTACAGGCATTGTAAAAGCAACTATATCTGTAATGTGTATCTGTCTCTTAAGCAACATTTTATTTGTAGATTTTATATCTAATTCTTCCCGTAATGTTAAATCATCGAAACAAATAAACATAAGTCCATATTTAAAAAAATACAAATGCACTAGTTCTAGAATCTTCGGTCGGATCCATCATTATTTTGAATCGAGCTATCTTAATCGATCGAGAGCGTATGCAGAAAATCATTAAAGTAAAAGATTAAATGACTTCTTCATGGCGAATTGCAGCTATTATTTAGAGTCTCACCATGGAAGTGGTTCGAGGAAGCGACCAAAAAAAGGCATGCTTTAAAAAAATGGCAGTCGAAACAATACCATTACAGTTCTTGAAAAGAAATAGCATAGAAGAGTTACCTTCATTCAAGCAGTAATTCACAAATAGATAAATTACAAAGCGTAATAGTGCCGCGTTGTACGCATGGCTGATCCACCAATTGGTGGTGGGTTGGACAAGCAAATGAGAAGCGCGGTTTTGGCCATTATAACAGATCCCATTTCCCGGGTGGGGCGGAGAGCTCCAACATAACCAGGCATGACACTTGCTGTTGGAAAATCGTTTTTGTTAAAACCAGCCACGGTGTTCTTCGGAATAATGGCTGAAAAAAAAAGCAGTAACAAAAAACTGCAAATTCTGAGCTTTGAAACGACTGTTTTATCTTTTCTTCCTCTTCTTGTGTTTGTTTCTTTTAGAATTGGATAGCATAATTGAGCTCGCTGTAACTAATAGGATGGTTAATCCAATTGCGGCGTTAGTGTGATATCTTCTTAGATTAGTAACAGACGAAGCATGCAATGATAAATACCAACATAAAGATATTTATGAATTTATATTACAAGAATAACGGAATATCGTTATTTTACATATTTTCTAAAAATAGTAATTCTTGCGATTACTTGTATAAAATGATATAACTATATTAAGCTACTTATTTCACTACAATGAAAAATAATTTAAAAGATATATTTGCATAATCTTTATTCTAAGAAGAAATAAAGCTAATATAGAGTCTATGTATATTAATCTAATTATAAATGTATACTAATATATATAATTATAGTAACATAGTACATAATAATTATATACCAATATAGATTCTATGTAATATAGAATCTGTTTCCCGAAAAAGAACCCAAATAAAAATTAATAAAACGCATGCAGCTAAATAAAATTAATATTTATGTATGGTAAAATTTTTTGATTTGGTTCAACCTGAATTTCAATTTCACCACTTATGTGATAGCCATAATAATTGTATGGAGTTTTCATTAATTCTGTGTGAGTTACAATGATAGTGATAATACTTCTGTAGTTTTCTTTATCTTTTGTTAATGATAATAGTGAAAATAATTCTGCAATTTTCTTTATTTTTTGTTAGCAGTTTGAATTATGTTTTATTTTACGCAGTTTCAAAGTTGAAAATATCAAATTGTTAATACTTTTACCAAAATTAAAAAAGTTATATTTTTCTGAATTTTAAAAAAATTGATACAGAATGAAAGAAATATTTCAAACAAGTTAAGCTTGCGTAGCCTGAAGGTTATTTTCCATGTAATTAACATTTGAGTTTCATAATGGTATTTTCATTTATGTCATGATAGCTTACTAACACGAAATCAATTAAAGTCAATTTGGCATGATCTAATGGCCCAATTAAGCGAGTCAGCGAATGCTTCTGATAGTAGACTTAATCACGAATTGTGCTCTTTTGATATTCAAATTCGTGTCCATACTTCATTCCACCTTCTAGTCATTTTCTCAATTTTTTCCCCCTAATTTTGAATACTTCATTTGTAAGCCTTTACTGGAAGCTAATATATTCGAAAGCATAGTACATACAGTGATGACAAAACTGGATACTTTTTTTAGAATAAATGTTACTGACGATTATATTGATAATTAATAACAGATAAATTGAAAAAAAAATAATGTTTTCGACTGCCCAGCTATAAGTACAGATCTAAGGAGAATCGAAATTTTTCTATCATTGGTAAACGCATCAAGCCGAAAACATTGAAGAAATCGCAGACGCTAGCCGTTATAAGAACTCATGGTTTAATTTGATGTGATTATCATAAACACGAAGGAAAAAAACAAGTTGAAAATTTTTATAAAACTTTTTATCTAGAAAAAAATGTGTAATGCAATAAGAAAAATGCTTTTGTCATAAAAAAAATAAATAAATAAATATAAACATCTTTATAAGAAGCACCTTAAGTATATTGAACATTCCAGATTTTACCTACTCCATATAAAAATTGGAGAAATGTTACCGAAATTGCTTCTATCTTTTAAATGATAAATGGCTTGTGAGATTAGACTTTGTATTTATGCAGTTCGTATTTTAGCTTTTCAAGAAAAATAAAAAAAAAAAAATAAAAAAATAAAAAAACATAATAATCGATATTTATTGATAGCCCATAAAATCATTACAACAAAAAATAAAGCATAAAAACTCCTTGAAGATGGTACTAATAATATTCTAAAAGAAGAAACAAAAGATATCGGAATAATAATAAAAACTGAGCAGTATTTAATGCACGATCAAAAAATACGGCAGCATTGAAGAAAAATCCCAATAAATTCTCTTTTCAGTTCTGTTGACAAGAGAATGTTTTTTATTATAAAACGATGGCAATATAGAATATATTTTTTAAATAATGAAAATACTATTTTTTAATTTTGGCTGTTTGTGAGTGTAAGCTGATTCAACTGATGACGCCAAAATAATTTGCTTATTTTTTTTAAACCTCACATAGGGTCGAAAAATATAGGAAAAAATTATGACATATCAAACAAGCCTTTACTTACGATTATTTTGTTTTATATGTTTTCATATTCTTGAATCATAATATATGCATAAATCATCGATATTTTATTTTTCATCTAATCAGTAAAAAGCATTGGGAAATTTAAAACTGAACGAGGAAGCAACGCCAAAACATACATTTAATTCCCTTCATCTTTATATCTTAGTAACACCTGACTCAAACAAAGTATTAAAATTCTTAATTATTATTTACAAGAATTTTTATAAATTTAAAAAGGTCCTGATGAAAAAAAAAGAAAAACCCAGATTTATTTTTCTTGCTAATTTAATTGATTTTTTTAATTTGTAAATAGTGCATCATATAAGCAAGACATTTTTTTCTCTAATATTTTTTAATAAAAAACATAAATTCGGAATATTAACTGTATTTATTTCTTAAACTAAACAATTTCATAACTACAATCTGTTAAACCATAATCTATGATTACTTATTAAAAAGCATTAATGCATATTTTAATAATCTATAATATTATAAAAATAAAATAAATATCAAAATTAAAACTTCATAATTTTATAAATCTTTTTTGTGATGAAATGAAGTGATTTTATGTGGTCTACTTCTTAATTTTTATTATTTTCAAACCAATTAGATGTATATATAATGAACCCTAATTATATCAGTTTTTCAATAAAAGCTTTTAATTGACATTAAAAAAAAAAAAAAGATTTTGTATTCAAATGAGAGAAACTTACTTGCTTTCTATTGCTATATTTCCTACTTTTTTATTCAATGATAATTCACCGAGCTTAAAAAATTAGTTCATAGAGAGAATAAAGATTATATATACGTTATGAAAAATAATGTTGATTCAAATTAATTATGTTATGCAATGTTTGTTTCCATTATTCGATAAACTAAGGGGTTATTTTTGGAAATATCACGCATAAATATACTCAGAACTACAAAAATAAGCAACGTTTAAGTGAAAAATAATACGATGTTTACTATTGACATGTTGGTGGCTGTATGAAGGGTCAGCGAATGACCCCTAGATGGCCTAGTGGCGCCCGTGTCGCAAAGCTGCGGCCCTACCGGATGAGAAGAGAAGACAAAGGTACCAGTAAGACGATATTCCCAGTCGTCCATCATGCTTTTTATTTTCTTCAGTCTATTGGTTTTAGTCTCTTTTTGAGACTAAAACCGCATTTTTATTTACAGCAGAAGGTTCAAAATACATGTTTCCTTTTATGAATAATTGTGCACGTTTATGTTGAAATTTTTGGATTCAGGTAATAACATTTGAAATCAAAGTATTTGGAGGAGAAATTTCCTAACTAAATGGGGTTTGCTTCAGAACAAAAAGGCAATTAATGAAATATATAATTTTGGAATGCTTGTGAATTTTTAAAAGTAACTCAACTTGGGTGAAAATATATAATTTCTGTAAAAATACAATTGATACTTAGCAAGTTTCTTCTTAAATACACCTTCCTGTTTGTAAACTCAATTTTTGTGATTCGTTTTTGTTGAGTTCTTTTTCGGTTATAAAAATGCGAAGATAAAGTTAACTACTAACATTTGTAAAATTATTGGCAAATTTTATATATATATATATATATATATATAGAGAGAGAGAGAGAGAGAGAGAGAAAGAGAGAGTGTTATTTAAATTAATAGTTAAAATATTTATTTGTTGTAATATTTCCTTATAAAAAGGTAAAGAGTGACACTATTTTTAGAATCCTGTTTCTCTTGGAATGGAGAAACATAATTCCAAATTTTATTTCATTTAAATTTCTTTTTCTGAGTGGAAATTGTTACTACAAGGTAAATACCTCATGTTTTTTTCCCCATCAGTTTGCTGCTACTTTTACGTGAAACACTAAAAAAAGTCATGAAGTCTTCCTAGGATTAAATTTAGAATTCACGAAATTGAGTTGATTCCACTCCTTTTGAATGCTTGATTTTGCAACAACACTTCTTGAAATCGTCATCAAACAAAAGACAGACTTACCAACTCCTTAACGTATATCAGAACAAAAGAAATGAGGAACATTATGAGGAACTGGCAGTAAAATAGTCGAGGATCATTCAAAAAAAGAATCAATGATTAAGATCCTCGATTGATGTTTGTTAGATTCGTGTTCAGATAAGTGATGAGCAAAGCTTGTAGGGTGATAGGAAGTAGTTGCAGATAGCAGAGGGGGTGTGAAGTAAGGTGTGAATAGAATGGAGGAAAGTTAACTTCTTAAGGGAACATGTAAAAGGAAGGTGATCTTGAGAGGATTCAGAATAAATGAAGGAGTGATGAAAATTCTTCAAACTTTGCCATTTCCTCTCGCTTTTCTCACTTTTACAAGAAATAAGTCTTTTCCAAAGAATTTTTGAAACAGTTAATTTTTATAACTATTTTCATATGTAGGGAAATTCTGTGAGTTTCTTTTAATCTATTGTTAAATTTTCCGTTCAAAAGTAATATTATTACTATAATCATCAGAGTAAAAGATTATTATTTGTAGTCAACATCACTAATTTCATATCATAAATTATAATTTTAAACTTACCTAACTTAAAGTAATATGGCTAAAAATTGTAAAATAAATGTTATTTGGAATAAATGATTTTCATACTGAAGTATATTATGTTTAAAAATTATATATCTATGTAGTATTTTTAAATTTGACAGTTATCATGTTAGAATTTATTGGTAGTAATACTTTTCTTTTTGAGAGACAGGAAGTGACATCGGAAGCTTGTTTTAACATTTAAAATAACGAAAATTATAATCTCTTATAAGTATGTTATTAACAAGAAGTGTACCTTTATTTTATATTTCCGTAATTAAATAAATGAAAATAATATTTCTCAGCTAATAAGAACACATATTGCAATAAAACAAATAATATAATTAATAATGAGACTATGATAAAATATATTACTTATAAAAATGTAGTAGTGGCTTTGTTTAAAGCAGACAGCACTTATTTCAAGAAAAAGCTCTTTACCTATTTTCTCTATAATGGTATCAAATCAACTAAAAAATTAAAACTAAAAGAAATATTCAAAAAAGAATAACGTAAAGATTTATTGATGTTCCTCATATTTAAAATTAAAAAATAATAGATAAATTAAATGTGCACAGATTAATCGATTTTCCTCAAATTGGTTTGACATTTCAAAGGAAATTATATGATATTGCGGGCAAACAAAAGAAATATTCCATAAACTCTTTATTAATTAATCATTATAAATAAATAAAACTGTAATTGTTTTTATAGATTTTTTTGTAGAGAAATGACAAGATAATAAATTTTAAAGTTTAAAAGTCTCACAAAATTTAAAGCGTTTAAGGCTAAAACTAGATTTTCTGCAATGAATGTTATTTGAGTTAATAAATCTATGCGTTATAAATCATAGAGTGAATACTTACAAATCCATGTTTGTCAGATATATTGTTGGTAAGCTTCAGTTTATGAAAAGAGACGACTTTCTGCATCCACTGTTCTCCGGTGGAGGGGGAATCTGGGTGTATGTACATCCTCTTAGGCATCTCAGGGTCGGCCTTCCCTGCCACTACCCACCGGCTATTATGGAACTTGTACCGGCAGTCGTCTGCGGCCACTATGTCCATTAGGAGGATGTACTTGGCTTTCTTGTCCAGACCACTCACTCGAACTTTGAAAGCAGGAAACATTCGCCTGCAAAGCAAAAAATAATAACTGTAACTATTTGAACATGTAACAAACAATCATTAAGAAAATATAATTAAAACAAAAATTTTAAATTTGTATGTTTTAAAAAAGCCTTATTATTACATTCCTTCATTTAAAGTACCAGGAAAAGGCTTACAGAATTGTAAACCTTTTATTTAAATATAAGATTTTTTTCTGACATAATTCCAGGAGGTCGTGTTGGCCTGGTTGGTAAGAGAGTTATTTTCATTAGTAGAATGTAAAGAATTCGAATCCCGACATAACCAAAGATTCATTACCTTTTCCAAAGTTAGACGGGGCTCGTCAAATAGGTCATGGTTGAATGTCCTCCGAGTGAAATGATACCTCTTGGTGAGGTAGATAAATTATTGGGGTCTTCTTCTTGGTCCTTACTTCTAAATTACGAAGACTCTTACCCAGTTGCTTCTTTTGACTAGTAAAGCGCAACTCTGGCCAAAGTACATGCATACATAGCTGTTCAGAAGAGCCTCGGAATGTACCTTAAAGTTAATGGGTTTGGAATATTTGCTTATTAATAAGAACTTCGTAATTTGTACCACAATCAGGTGACGAGGTTACATCTTAACTGGCACCCTGATATAACCTAGTTACCTGATTGTGCTTCAAAATTACGAGGTGCTTGGTGTTAGGTGAGTGCTCCAACATGGAAATATGCCCATGCATACAAGCATGGTAAATATATTGCGAAAAAAAATTGATTTGTAAAATGTCCAAATTTGAATTTTTTGTACAATATTTTTTTTTACTTACATTATTATTGACTTGCAGGCCCATAAGCCATATGTACCCTATAAAATTAAGAAAAGAACTAAACTCGAGCTCTTAAAAATATTGTAAAAGCATGATCTTATCTTTGAAACGATTTCAGAAGTCATGGTATTTAAAATTTTAAAAAAAATCAGCTGTTACCTTTTCTGAAAAAATGTGTGCTGTTGATTAAAAATAAAAACTTAATTTTCGTGCTACTAAATATGATGTTTCGTGGTTTATTATTTGTACATATTAAAAAGGCGCGTTGACCTCACTATGAAATGAAAAAAATGGCGTTCATTACTTGATGATCGTACCAGACTGTTACTAATTTGATTTATTGGGTACTTTTCGCTGAAGAATGGCAATATCTTACAAATTTTATGAAGGAACTTACTGTAACATTTAAATGCAAGTGATATTCTATAATTAACAAAAACTTAAGAAATCTATCACTCTTTATTTTAAATTCCTCACTCTAATTATAAAGCAGACTTTGCATTAATTTTACGTAACATCAGAAAACTTTTTGTAAAAAAACAAGGTCCTGTACTTTGATTCTGTCGCCGCATTTCCAAGCCTTGATTTATTTCAGCGGTTCGTTTGCGGCTCATAAACGGAAAAGAAACGACGAAGTTCCGAGTTTCCTAAAAGAACCGAGAGGTATTAAGTGGAAAAGCATTATCTCTTGCAGAGATTAGGATGGCACGACAAACCTCGGTGCCAAAAAAAAACCCATTCCCATTTATACACCTAAAGAGAGAAATCTCTAATGCACCGCGACATCAAAAACAAGGAGATTCGCGAGTCTTGGTGCGAGTTTCTTGATGATACCGTGAAAAAATTGGAAGTTGTTCTACATCCAGCCATCTTTGGTCTCATGGAGGAATGTTTCAACTGAGAGTTATTTGAAGAAAATTTGATATAAACACTAAAATATATCCAAAGATCCCAACATTCATAACTAAAATTTGCTGTATATATATATATATATATATATATATATATATATATATATATATATATATATATATATATATATATATATATATATATATATATATATATATATGTAATTTGAATTTTAAGTTATAAAAACAGTGAAGTGTTTTAGGGCCAACATTTAATGATTTTATTTTTCTTGGTACTCAATGACATTATTCTTTAAAATATACAACATTTGTTTACGTAGCCTTCATTTAACATAAATATAGATAATAATTTTCCGCAACCATTAATGAATCTTAATGTATAATATCAGTGCTGGTCTCCATGAAAAACTTACTTGAAATTTATATCATGTGCAATGATTGTAGAATAAATTCGCTTTTAGAACAATTTTTCAATGAGATATGCTGGACATGTATTTTTTTACATTTAGAGATTATGTTCTTTTATCATGTGCAACGATTGTAGAATAAATTTGCTTTAAAACAATTTTTGAATGAGATATGCAGGACATAATTTTTTTTACATTAAGAGAATATGTTCTTTTATCTAAAGGATTAATAAATAATTAAGTAAACTTCATTTTTATGCTCAAAGCTTTCCGACTTGTAATTATGGCTCTAATCTAATATTTAGATTCTGAAGAAATCCGCTCATATAAAACATTATTGTTTTGTAAAAATTCAAAGTTTAATTATAATTTAATATTATTAAACATTCAAGAAGTGATGATTCTTTACTTTAAAACATGTTTGAATCTTGATTATACTGCACTAAAGAAAATAATATTTTTAAACTTTCTGGTGGAAAGTAAATGCACAAAATTATAGAAATTAAGAGGAAGAATTTTTTCAATTGTAAAAATTTTAAAATGCAGGTTCTTCAGTCAGGTGGTCAAAGATGTCTGCCTTCGGTAGTCTTAGCTTTCCACGCTCTCATCCATCTTAATGACTGACTTCTTAAACTGCCCCCAGTCAGCTAGGCAATTAAAAATAGAGTAGGTTTTGCTAACTGGTGCCAAAGGTAACGGCGAAAATGTGAAGTATGCTTGAGCAAAGTTGACATCATTTTGCTTCTCGAGAATTTTCACTCTTGCTCCCTCTGTCTTTTTTTTTTTTTTTTTTTTTTGTGTTTTACTCGTCTTACCATTATTTTAAAAGTGAAGCGTGAGTGGGAAGATCTGACTGATTGCGTGTCCAATTCCCTAGACACCTGTTTTCCTAAGAGATTTGTTGCTAAATTAGTGTCAGTGTCTAAGCAGAGGTTTGAAACTTGGATTGATATCAAAGATCGTCACACCAAGGTATGTTGACATTGACGTTTAACTGAAAAAACGATTAAGTTAGAAAAAAATGTGAACTGCCAAATAATCAACTGCTAGCATGATGCGATTCTTTAATGTTGATGCGAATCGTGTCTTTAATATTAATCTTGAAATAGAGTCAAACATAACACGCATTTGCCATAATTTGAGATGATATCTATATTTTGTGTAAGATGCTCATATAGTGACAAAATATTGATATACTGTTGGGAATTCGGACAAAAAATTTAAATTTTATGCGCAGCTAGAAATAAGTTATACTCTGTGCTTCAGTTTTAGGTAAATTTTAGGTATTTTCAATTTACTGTATCAAAATATATTGATGAGTTCTTATGCATTTTTTTCAAACTGTCTAAATAATAAATACATCTTAAATTTAAGAAATAATTATCGTTGGAGTTAAAAGTTATACTTAAGTTAACATGACATTTAATTATACAAGTCATATGTCACTAAAAGGAAATTTCTATGCGAAATTCAGGACTCAAAAGCTGTAAACAAGCGCCAATCAATGAATTTTTACCATGCTTGAATGAAGATAAATGATACTAAAAGACATTTTTACTGCCTAATAGTCTTCATTATCATATAATGCGGTAGGAAATCGCTCAGTTTTGATTATGTCATATTTTTATTTACTTCAATTTGATTATGTATATATATTTAAATTTATATAAATAAGGAGTTTGTTAATAGTTAATAATTATTAGTACAATAATCTAGCTTCCTATTTATATCATATTTTTGTCAATTCCATATCAAATAGATTTAATGGCTATTTGTTTTTAATAATTAAAGAAATGAAAAAACCTTTTGCAAATAATTTCAATTTTATTTATATTTGTTTAATTAAAGGATATAAATTTTGAATAAAAATACTTTATGATATTCAGCATTTATAATATAATATACTGAATATTCCGTATTAAAAAATTTTCTTAAGAATGACTTCACAGTCATTTAATCATTTACTATAAAAGTTTTGGTGACAGCAAAAATAATGAAAATTGCAGCCCTTTAGAATTTTTTGAAATTCTTGATAATTCCTATGTTTTTTTCCCACATTTATGATAAACTTGAAATTAAGACAAAAGAAAATTTAGGAACTTATTTTCATGACATTTGTCACGAATAAATGATGTTCTAAAATATCTTTTCATATTTTTGCAATTACGCTTAAAGATTTTAGCAACATTTTGAGACAAGAATTGCTCAAGTACAATAAAAAGGAGTCTTCTATTTCATACATATTACGTTAACAGTTGCTTTTAAAAAATAACGAGGCAGTTTTTCTTGTGCTCCATCCCAATCTCATATTTGATCTCACTTCAAAATATATATATTATGAAGCAATCTATGTAAATTATAAATTTAGGTATTTTTTATGTTTACATATCTTTAATATTATTTTATCATCATTTATTAGTTTTATAATATCAATAGAGCATTTATAGAATTACTCAGATAATAAAATATTGAAATTATTCCTAATAAAGTATTATACCACATAAATATTTTTTTTGAAAATGATCATTAGAGAATTCATACAAAAGCAGTGAAATGAAACAATATCAATATCCTTTATTAAAAATATTTTTGTAGAAATACGGATTTCAAAAATGGATTTCCTTCAATTAAATGCGTTTATCATTTTAAATAGGAATTTTAATATATTTATAAATTAATTTCTATATTGAACTCGAATTCACACTGAAGTTGTTATAAAAACTAAGCAAAAATATACCTTATAATTTTAATCAGGACATTAAATTAAAAATGCTTTTGTAAATGCTTAAAAACTAAACTAAATGAGTGGAGGGCCACGGCACCCTATGTGAACTAAAGCCTATAGTTCACATACCTACTTTCCTAACCAAAAGCTCAAGGTCGAAAGCAAAAGCTCAAGGTCGAAGCATATGTTCTGGTTTGATGGTCAGTCTAACGTGAGCTCCAAGGCATGCTTGATATCGACCCACAGAAGAGATGATGGGCGAATCAATTTTTTACAATTCAAGGATCGAACCTTGAAACTTAGGAACTAGAAACGCTATCACTAAGCCACCGGGATTCTTTATGAATTATTAAAAAAACAATCATGAGAATTCGCATTATAATTACTAAGATCTCATCATATTTGTAGAAGACATTCGAATAATATTCTACGATTAAAGTTTGGGTCATTGTATTCTAATGAAAATCTAGATTTCACATTACTTTTAAATTTTATACTTTTATGACATTATTTACCAATCATTTGTTAAGGAATCATTTTTCTTTATCTTTTATTGATACTTTTATTATTGTATTAAAAAATAAAATAGGAAACCTGATTGTTCAATGGAAACTATTGGTTAGGTTATTGTTTGCATCTTATCAAGATTTTTGACACTTGGAATTAATTCAAATTAAATACATGGTGCCAATTTTTCACTCCCAAAATTCAAATCTTGTTACTTAAAATATTTCTTATTCATATTGTAAAATTAATTTCAAAATATGAGTTCTGAGTGGCAAGCATTTGGAATACGATGAAGATGTACATTTTTTTTATAATAGCCATCAGTTTAAGTAATCACTCTGATAAAAGTTTTTAAATTATAAAAATTTATTTTAAATGAAATATTCTGTGATTTTATAAACTAGTACAAAACATTCTGAAAATTGAAAATATACTTAGACTCAATAAATTAGCAATCCATGAATAAAATTAAATAGCTTACTTTATTTATAATTTGGATTATTGGTTTTCATTGTTTATATGAAGTGAAAAAAAAATATCTCAAAGGAATCGTTATAAAATTTAATCTCAAAGAAATCGTTATAAAAAAAGAATCCATGATTCAATCATTTCAGGTGACATCTTTAATTTTCTCACAAGATTCACTCCATCGGCTTGTCACATTTGAGTTGCCCGAAGCCATCTTCCACCACACCTTTATCATGCATCATCACTTCTCAGCCAGCATTTGAATATTTCTCTCAAAATTCTAATTTAAATACCATTAAGCGATTAATCTCGCCAATTTTTAAGCCACTGACGGCACTTTAGTCACCAGCGGAAGTAGGTGGTTGACTAAAGTAGGAAAATTCGCACCGTGTTTTTGAGTCTTTGGGTGCGTTTCTTGCACTCACGAATGCAACGACCACCCATGTGGAGTTGAATACAGATGAGAAACCGTGTGAAACCTCCCTTCATCTAAGCCAAGCCATAAAAGAGAGCTCGCTGTCGATGATAACGACCATAAATGTTAAGATCTTTAATGCTTTGATGAATTCGTGACAGCCGAACCGAAAATTTTGTATGGAATTACAGCGTGCAATTTGGCGTAGCGTTTCTTGTTTACTTTGGACTTACATTTTTGTATTCACCCTTTGTTATACGCTAAATTTGATTACATCCAAATAGTTAGAATTCCATCCTGAAGTTCATTTGTAGCAATTTTTGAATGAGTATCTCTCCCAAAGACTCACTATCTAAAATATTAAATAAAATTTCACAGGTATTCTTCTCAGTATTTGTAGTTGAATTACTTCTAATGCTTTCTTATAAACAAAATTAGACCATTTATCTATACTTAGCTTCTTAAATATATACTTTAAGAACAGAATATTTAATTAATATTTTCTGATTTTTTTTTATGCGTTATTATAAAAAATTTATTTTAATTATATATATATATATTTTTTTTTTAACAAAAAGTACTCTTTAAGGATATTCTATAATTAAGAAGAATAATATTTTGGAATAATGAATTTAAAATGTGACTAAATATTTCAAATAAATAATAATTTTATCTTCCACACACGTTTCACTTTACAATTGAAACGTTTATAAAGCAAGTGCATGATTACCCTGTAGAAAATATACGTTACGGATTAAAAAATACATAAAAAACCTTTGGATGAAAAAGGTATAATTTTTTTCAAGGATCATATATTAAATAAGAACAAAAAATCAAATAAAAGAAATTAAAGCATACAAAATAAAGATCAGTAATACAGTTAAAAATAAGCAGACGTGTTTTCTTTTGATTCATAATTGTATGAGTGCTAAGATAAATACATTCCAAGCACTAATGCAGTATATATTAAGTAATTTGTCTTTGCTTCATTATTTCTAACATTAAACCAACCTGTCTGGGTAAAGTTTTGCCAAATCATTGATGTACCAAGTCTATATTATTCCTTCCATCAAAAATTTAATTAACAAAATATATTAAATGAATACTGCATCATATTTTGATATATAATCCTAATGAGCAATTTTTAAATATATTTAACGTCATAAGTCTCCAAAATGAATGAATTTATGTCACAGCCGAAATATTTAGTAGACTTATCTCAAAAAGTTGCAAATATTTGAGGTGTATGAAATTGCCTAAAATCTAAATTTTTGCTGAGAAAAAGCTGAAGAATCTACAAGAAAGGGTAAATGTAAGATAACAATTTATTGATCGAATATTTTTATGTATAGTTTAAATTTATACTTTAGAATTAATATTTGTATACATAGATCGACGTTGTTTAATAAATATTATATAAATTTTCCACTTGTAGGAAAAGTCATTCCATGATAATCAAAATTTGTGTGAAATGACAATACCAATTAACGTATTTTCCTCCCCATGTATCATGTGTGCATTCCACCAGCGCTTAAAGGTTGTGTATCAAGAAATATCGGATTTTCTTTTGTTTACATTATCTGATATCAAAAATATTATTATTAAATAGTTTTTTTTGTTTTTGTTTGAAATTAGTATTCTACTAATTTTTACAAAAACTAGAAATAGAATTCTTAAAAACGTTAATTTATAAATCTTTTATGATAAATACCAGTATTTGCATGGTGGAAACTTGTGTGCGTTTAATATTTCTCTTTCTCGCTTCATGCTTTTATTTAAAAAGATTTTGATGGAATATTTCTAATTTATATATCTTTACCGTGCAACCAGTCTGCTTTTATCTTACTTTTACTTCCCTTAATTCTATTTTATAAATTATTAAAACTAAAATTCAAATGAATAAATTTGGGGATTTATTGAGAAATTTAAGTTTTGATGGAAGAATTTAATCAGTTTAATTAAATATTCTGGAAAAGTAAATTATATTTATGTACCAAACTATGTGAGCAGTAGTTTCAGATTCATGAAAAATGAAATAAAAAATTCTTTTAAATTTTATACAACAATATAAAACTTATAAAAAGAAATATTAGTATAATATGTTAATCAAAAGTATATTTAAAAAAACAAAAATACATTTGTTCAAATAATTACAAGTCTCCACGCATTTTTTAAGTCAAAACATCTTGTCTCAATTATTCAAATAAAATATCTTACTCTCATTGTTTACTTAATTCTACTCATAAGTCATTACCAAGTATCAATTACAGGAACTGATTTAACCAAGTGAATCAAAAGGAAACGAGATAACAGCAAAAATAATATTGTTCTAGAGGATGGTTTGAATACGAGTTATTGGGTACGATAAGCCATTTATTTCAGAAGACGCGCAACAATAAAGAGAGAAAAAGAAACCAAGACAATAACCCTACTGCAACCACATAAGTGGAAGTTGACTAAAACAGTAGCGTTAAGATATGACACTTATTCGCAATAAATCATTCCTGATTTTCGGCTGAGGCGAGACGGGCGAGATATCTACTGATGGAATTCACCATTTGGTGATTAAGAATCGGAAATCGGTGTGGCTCGGATGCACTTGGCTTAATTCTTCCTTTTGTTTCGACAATTGCGGACGAGCCATGAATGGCGTATGAGTTAGCGACCACTTCGACCCAAGGGATTCGTTTCCAGCCATCGCTTTTCTCGCTAAAAGTTTTAAGCTCCTTTAAATGCTGCATTTTCTGGATGTTTTAAAGTAAATCCGTTAGTTCCTGAATTGCCTTATTGCCATTTAATTTGAAGGAAATCATTAGATATTTAGGGATGAAATAAGGTGCTTCTTCAGGAAACCTCTGCCTTGTGGAACTAATATAGAATTTGCCAGGCGGGGGAGATATTTATAGATGGAATTCACCATTCGGTAATTAGGAATAAGTTCAAACGCACTTGGCTTTTTTTTAATTAATTAATTTTTTTATTACCAAATCTTGTATATTTGTGGCAGCTAGTCAGAAGTCCAAAAGCCACTAAGCATCCAGTACAGCAGGAGTGTATGCGGAAGTTAAACAATTGAGATCCATCTTCCGTTGATCAATAGTGACTGGGATCGAATATGGAATCTTATACTTCGAAATGCCTCCTCCTACTACTCTTCCCTTTGTTTCGACAATTGTAGAAGAGCCATAAATAAGCTAATAATCACTTCGACTAACGGAATTCATTCCTAAGAATCAATTTTTTCGCTGAAGATTTAAGTTTATATAAATGCTGCATTTTCCTGGATATCTTAAAATAAATAAGTTAATTCAAAACTTCCTTGTCAGAATTCTATTTCAAATTAATCATTAGGTATTTAGTAATAAAATAGGATACTTTTTCTTTATATCTATGCCTGATGAAGCTGTTTTGTCTTGCTTTTCTTCTGGATACCAAGCATCACTCGTTTCTATTGTTCTCATCACACTTTTTTACATTGCATAATATAACATTATAATTACTCTTATAATCATCAAACACAGCGACAAAAAAAATCAAATTCACCATATAAGCTTGAAAAAGCTTTAATTAAAAAAAGATATAACAAGGTGAGTAAAAAAAAGATTATTTTCTGAAATAATCAATTACACAATAAAATGAGTTACTTTGAAGTTTTTGAATACACTATATCTTTGTATTCTTTTTTTTTTTTGATAAGCAAATTCTTCTTAAATACATATCTAAGTGAACACATAAAAAAATACACCATAAAATGTGTATCTAATTGTGACACAAGCACTTAAAATACAAGAACTAAAAAAATTACAATCAGCCGTTCTGTATAAATTATTAGATTTTTTTTAGCTACAAATGAAATATTTGTGATATTCAGGTCTTAATCAAAGTTTAATAATTAGGTTTGTTAAAATAGTTAGTGAAATACAATAGTTTTTAGCCTAAATTATCTAAAATCAAATTCGGATGAAACCTATTTTCTAATGTTTTTTTTAATTGTTTCCGATATATATTAAGAATTAAAATTTACGAGCATTAATTCGTGAGTTAAATACCATGGCATGAATTTAATATTTTTTAAATGAGAACTGTATTGAGGTGTCCAAGAAATATATACTATTACATAAAATATCTCCCGTTTATCTAACAGGATAAATAATCTTTTGATAGATAATGTGACAATATTATTTCTAGTCTTATTTAAAATTAGTGAACGTTTTCTAACTCTGCCACGTGGTTGCTTCATTTTAAAATGAAATTAATTCAAAATTAAGGACACAATTACAAACCACCAATCCATAAATATAAATAATTAGACATTGTCGATTGAATCAAATATCAATTCTAAGCCTAATACTTAAGATAATAATCCTGCATATCACTGTAAACAGGAAAAAAACTGTTTAAGATTTTTTTTAGATAGGAAGATATTTGAATAAGTTTAATACTTCTACTATTCACAACAAATGTCTTATTTAATTTTTTATTTACTCACTAAAAAAAGAAAACAAGTTAGACCTACCACAGTCTCTCAAAGTTCTAAGAAAAATTCATTTATATTTTTTATGCAATTTGATAATCTATGCCGATGGTATCGTGTCAAGAAAAGAGAGAGAACATATAAAATAAACCCTTGTGGTTGGTTGCCCAACTCTGTGCTTACATAATTAAAATTTATAAGCAAAGTTTCAAATTGCGCAAAATATTTAAGTACCAAGAAATAGTAAAGTAGCAAAAGTAATGGCTCATATAATACTTTAAAAACTAATTATAGAAGAATAGGGGGAAAATGTCACTCTGGTTCTTTCTCATGGAAACATTACCAGTTCGACCTTCAAGCGCTGTTTAGAAACTTTATGGAATTGTATAACTACACAAGAGACATAAAAGCTTATGATGTTCAAAATGAGATTTATACTTGGCTTTTTCAAATTTAGAAGACAAGACCCTTGAAAAAATAATAAAATATGAGGCAATTGGTGCGTCTAGGAAGATCAGGATCGCAATTTCTGAAGTTTCGGTGATGCATCATGCGCGAAAAGAGTAGATAGCTTTTACGGAGAAAGATCCTTATCTCACCATCCACTATCGAAAGCGACAAAGATAAGGATCTCTGCAGGATAACTGAACGCGGCAGAAATAAGACGGTGAATTTTCTCGCTGCGGTACGGCACGTCTTCTGACATGCTGCGTCACTAACGAAGAAGTAGTGGTCTCTGTCTCTAATTTCACATTCCAACAAAATGGTTCGGAATGCAGGGTACAGAGGAAGACAATTTTGAGCAAAATACACTTCCACACGTAAGTGCTTCAAATTAGGAAACGAAATCTTCTTTTCAGAGTTTCCTGGTGAGATAATAATATAGTTTTCTTGTTTGGATTATCAGGATGAATGTGTGCCTTAAACAGGAATGCTCCCAAATGCTTTCAAAATCAATTTTCGGAAAGTAAAACAACTCACTAATAGCTTAGTTATGAAATATAATGTTTTTTTCATTACTATAACATTTTATATTTCCTGTTACTTTAAAGCCTTTGATATATATTGCGTTTTATATTATTATTTTTAACAAAGCTAACTTGTTCTTAATGATCAATTATCACATTAATTTCATAAAATAAAGTAACCGAGGAAAGCTTTTAAAATATAACTATGGTTGAGATCAAAACAAATTTTTTGAATTATTTCAAAAAATTTGTTTTGATCTCAACCTGAATTGCCTAACTAATGCGAGAAAACTTCAAAGTTCACTGAAATCTCGCAAGTAATTCTGTTATTAATATAATTCTATTTAATCATCAATAAATGTTCTTGCTCTCAATATTTGAAAATGAACTCAAAGGAATTATTGTGAATGATATTGAAGTTTCATTATTAACTATTTGAAAAATAGAAATCAGATTATTTGTTTAAAAATGACTTAAAGAAAAAATCACACAAAATAATATTAAATAAAGTTTTTTGACAACATTAGGGAACTGAAATATATCAAAATAAAACAATACATACATACATATATATATATATATATATATATATATATATATATATATATATATATATATATATATATATATATATATATATATATATATATATATATATATATATATGTATGTATGTATGTATATATATATATATATATATATATATATATATATATATATATATATATATATATACACATATATACATATATACACACACACACACATATATATATATTGAAATAGGAAACATTATTTATTAGTGTTTCCCCTTTTTCAGGGCAAATATATTAATTACAAGTCCCTTTTTGCGACATAATGTCGTTACAAATAATAAAATATTATTTCTGACTTTGATTAATAATTTGCTCTTTAACTTTGTGCTAAATATGCAGTGCAACAATTGATTAGGATCCAGAAGATAATTCAAAAACATATCATTTACTGTTGACAGCAAAATCACACACCAAAATTGCAATAGAAATTTTACGTAAGATTCATTGATTTTATTCAAACATAAAGTTATAATTTTTTAACTATACCTTTGATTAAAAATATTTATTTGTTAATTTTTATTAAAGTAAACAAATTATCTTAGAAAAGTTTATAAATCTGATAACTATCCAAAACAAATTCAAAACTATTAAATTTTAATGATTAAGAAACTTTTAAGTTATGAATCATATGTATAAAGTATTATAATGCTTTATATAAAATATCTCTCTCTTTTATACTACTGAAAACTTCACAAGTTATCTCAGGCGTTATTATGCAACCAATTGGTCAAAATTAAATAATCTTTATCGATGATCAATTAAGTAGGTCCGAAACTTATAAAACTGCCTTAAAAGTCTCAAAATGAATAATTTATGAACTTACCAAGATAGTGACAACAAATATAATCGTTTCCTTAAGGGAAGAAAAAACCAGTAATCAGCAATTGTGTGGACAAGGTCAAATATTGATGGAAAATCCATAATTTACACCGAGAGTTGACTGTTAGCATCATGGAATCAATGTCATTAACGATCTAATAAAAGTGCATTTGATTACTTAGAATCTTTTCAGAATTTAAAGAACTGTTCATGGAGTTACATGGTCTGTGATTTAAATGGGATGTTAAGTTTTACAATGTAACATCCCAATTAACTGGGATATTAAGCCTAAGTTTGCTGAGCAGACATGAGAGATTTTTTGAGAAGGTTGTCTAATCTTGTTCTTTTTTGGTTGATGGTTCTATGAGAACATTTTAGTAAGGGGAAATGAAAGTTGTGAGACCCTAGGATTTTTAAAAAGAAATCTTTGTATTGTTTTTTATTTATTTTCATCTATAAATTATTATGTAGAATTCTACAAAATTCATCAACTTAATTACTTATAAGCGAAAAATTTAAATATATATATATATGTGTGTGTGTGTGTAGACGTTTGTAAGCCAAGGATTGCGTTTTGACTATAAGCAGTGCTTGGTGTCGTATTTTTTTTTTTTTCAATTATCATCATTTTTTTTTCGTAATCTGACATTCCACATTCTTTCTCCAATTACATCAGATAGATGTCATCAATGTATTAAAATGTTTTTATTGTACTTAATGACCAAATTTTGGGTACATAAAAATACATTTTTGAGATTGAAATAGGATTGAATAGATTTATTGAGATTAAAATAGGTGCTATCCGTTTTGTATACTTGTACTCCTTACCGTAACTTATTCTTTTCTTTACAACCACGTATGAAAGAAGGATATTTGAGTTTTTATTTAAATTATACATAAAATTACATGAAACAAATGTAGCTCATATAAAATGATTTCGATGTGCTAAATTTCAAACCTAAAGATTAAAAGAAGATCAAACTCAGAAATGCATACGACTATATGTTATTAAAAGCAATTCAATATTGGTCCGAATATTTATTAAGAGTAATAAAATATATTTGAGGCTAATCTAAAAAATTGCTCAAGATTTTTTTTCTGTAAAAACTTTTAATTATTTATTGCAAATCAAGAATTTATGCTACTTCAGAAGTTTTGTCTTCACGATTAAAAAAACCTCGCAAATTATTTATTTTTGCAAATGAATCTATAAATAATGCAATATTTCTTGTCAAACATAGAAAAAAATCTATGAATTAAAAACTTTATGATTTGTAATGAAACTGGTATTTATAACAATCAACAAAATTCTAAAAAAAATGTCTTTTGTATTTTGATAAAATACTTAGATTTATGCTTAAAATACTTTTTACCTTGTAACTTTTACCCTAACTATTAATGTTATTATATTTGGTACATCTAATAAAAAAGTTTTCCTGAGAGAATCTATCATAAGCAAAACACCATTATATTTATTCTCTTATTGTAAAAGAAGAAAATCTGACTACCACAGCAGATGTATCGCACTAAGTAAAAATAACAACAATCACTTATCTATTAGACTTTGGTTTGAATTAAACTTTGAAACTTTTATTGTTAAAAATTCGAATTTCTTTAATTGAATCACTCTTGTTTCTAACTATGTGATTTTATTGAATTTCATAACCTATCAGAATGAACCTTGACAATGTTGATCACTGTTAGATTTTAATTTTTAAGCAATTTTAAATGTCTTCGATAAAAATTATGAATATTACTGATGCAATATCACATTCATTTCATTATATTCAGTGAAATATAATAACTAAGTTATTGATATTCACACTATCATTATGATGCAAATGAAATAATGAAAATTATTTTCGTACATGATTTTTGAAATTTAAGGGCTTTTATGTTGAATAGCAAATTCTCTTATAGTTCTTAATATGATGGTTTTTGATTTTAATTCGATGATATGGATTTTTCTAAACTTTGTATGCACTTTTATGACATTTTTGCAACTTTTTTTTGCATAATTTGATCTTATCTCACTGTTTAATAATATGTATAGACAATGAAATTTATAACATTATATCATTTATTTTCACACATGCAGTGTTCCTTCTTGATCAGTTTCCAACCTTATACTCTTCAAAATAAAAGTCATTCCTTTTAAACATCAACATTACTTTTAATTTTTCCATTTCCTCCAACATTCCTTTTCAAAACAAAAATCATTCCTCTTGAACATCAACATTCCTTTTAATTTTCTTCTTGTATCAAACAATTACCAAATTAGTTTTTGGGCATAGTCTATCTCTTATAGATTGTTATTTTGCCCTAGGACTTTATCTTATCATTATTCTGTTATTGATTAACTATTTATTCTTGTTGGGTTGTATGAGATAGTCTCAGTTTTCAACAATATATATAAAAGAAAGCTTAAAATGACAAGCATAATAAATTCATAATCTAAAATTTAATACTGTATAAAGAGTAAAATTTCATCAAGCAAGGTATTTAAAGATAGCCATAAGAAAATAACAATGGATATAAAGATTATTAACAATAATACTGATGCCCGGTGGCTTAGTGGTAGCGTTTTACGCTCCTAACAAACAGGTCCGAGGTTCAATCGTCGGGCTGTGAAAGGTCGCCTCAGTCTTTCATCTCTTCATTGGGTTGATAAACTGTGAGTACCACGCATGCTTGGAAGGTAAACACAAGGCTTATGCGTTAAGCTGACTACCTAATTAAGACATATGCTCCCCCCCCCCAGGACCTCTCGGTCAGGGAAACAGAGATATGTACTGTAGACCTTGGCCCACATGGGTTGTCATGCCACAGAGTTTAGTTTTAACAATAATGCTAAAATTAATTTGCAATAAATGCACATAAGCATTTTACGATGTACAAAATATATTTATGCAGGAAAATGTTTCTCATTCAAATGATAGTCATATATTGGCATGTATATTAAATCGTATATCTTTAATTTCAGCTTTTTGAAGAGCCCTTAGATGTCAATGAAAAAAATATGTCTTATATACATATATACATTTATTTGAAGCTGGTTAAACATGAAATCAACAATACTTTTCTTGCAGACAATAGTAATAATTCTGTAATTATAATAATTTAAAAACATCGAAAACAATCATTTTTTGTGTCTCGTACACTAACACCATCTAAGCAGCCAGATGAATGAAAAACAATCCATTCCTCTCTTTTCTGTCATAAAATAAAAGAATCGTATGTAGGCGAAGAAATAAAAATACAATCTCTATCGATTTGTGGCAGTTGTATCGATAGAGAGGTGTTATCTCGGGATCGGCAGTTGCTTGGCTGTTAGCAGCAGTGCGTTAAATTGAGGATTTTTCCTGTTGCTCCCATCTCTAAGCTTCCAGAATAAGTCCTAACGAGTGACGAGAAAAAAGACTCCCCCTCGCATTAGGCTTGGTGTCGGAAGAAGAGACTAGTTGGCCTTTTGATATGACTGTCACGTTTTGGCGATGCAAAGAAAGAAGTAAAAAAAGAATAGTTACAACTAGCTTTTTGCGATTGCCCTTTGTATTTTGTCACACTGCTGAACACGGTGTTCGACCAATTGAGTTAATTGCGATTTGGACGCCCAGTACTGCGAGTATTTGTGAAATTGGAGTTGAAATGCGATAAATGCATCCAAGTGCAGTTGTTTTATCGACACGCTAAATTGGTTTAGCTATAGAAATTGAATGATGTATACAATTTATTTAAATATGAATTATGTGCGTGTCCATTTAAAAAATTACTTGCACTATTCTTATATTTGCTTTAGATATTGATAAATATAATTAAATTAGCAAATTATATAAGTCAATAAAAAATAAAATATTTACTTGCTATTACAAAATTCATTCAAATAAATTTATGCACATTTACTGATAAAAAAGGATTATAAACCAAAATATTTATGTTCCTATTAGATTTAAATTTGTTTAATAAAATATTCTATAAACCAATGGAAAATATTTAGTAACAATCAGGATATCTAGGCTTTAAATATCTCGACAAAAGATTTTCTAATTGATTTGTTTATTTGACACTTTTAGCTCGGCATTGTTTTCTTGCTTTAAAATTTCACTACATGTTTTACACGTAACTTATTATACATGAATCTTATTATCTGTGTGTCTAATACATATAATAAAATGTTCAATCAACATACTCTAAAATTCTAGATGAAAATATTTTTACTAAAATATTAAACCTATTTTTTAATATTTAAAATGTATATAATAATCTAGTACGTAAGAATATTAAAAATTTATGTACGTTTAAAAAATCACATTGTTGAATATTCGCCAATATAGTTGAATACTCGCCAAAGTCTTAAATAGAATTATTCATTGAAAAAAATATCATTGGATATTTTGTATATTTAAGTCAATTCAGAACTGCTTAATGGACGAAAACTGTATGAACAAACTCACTAAAAATATTTAGACATAATTGAGAAAATATTGAACCACAGTAAGCATTTATAAATTTTACATCGTATTTGAACCTTAAAAAGCATTCAGTCAATCAAATGTTAGATTCACACAGAATAAAATATTCCAATTCCTGCCACAAGAAAAAACTTTAAACTGAAAATTATTAGAATCCAAATCAGGATAACTACTGAAAAAGATATTTGGAATCTGAATAATTGCTGAAAAACACTGGATAACTCACGATTGATATAAAATTGTTTTGACAGTGCTAATACAGTATTTATTTGTTCTAAACAGAATAAAAAAAAAAACGCGTTGATTTTTATTTTTCATACATCTTTATAGTTTTATATACAGTACGACTTAATTAGTATACAATGATCACTTTAGTGTCATTTTTAATGACAACAAATACACACCAAAACCAAATAACTAATTTTTACCGAGAAAAATGTCATAAACTTGAGGATCGCCATACTAGGAATCAAACCTTTCACCCGTATAAAGCTGCAAATAATTTATGTCAATATTTACAACAAAACTATCAATTTAGAAAGATAAAATTTGAATTTTTATTGAAACTTTACAACCATTAAATATGTCATTCCAATAAATAAGATACTTTTATTCCGTTAACAATTATGAATCTGTCAGAATTTAAAATGTCATAAAATTCAATTAAATTTAACAAATAAAGTTACAGAATGAAAATCCAGGTAGGGGAAAAATTTAACAATCAGTATAAAATATGGTTTGTGCACACGCATATGTGGGTATAGCTGAGTACCAAGATTTAATATTATTGATAAAACAACAGCAAATGACGACATTAAAATTCATGTTGCTAATAGCTTTTTAACATGTACAGTCCAAATATTTCAAACATATAAGCATCAAATAAACAAAAAAATTAAATTTTTTTTATTATTTTGTTTATTATTTAGTTTGTAATGTTTAATATTTAGTTAAATATTTATCTAATAAATAATATATTAATTTGTATAAACATTTGTATATTTTTCATGTTAATGAAATACGAATTTTTTAATTACGTATCAAGGCATTTAGTCACACATATTTATTTTTAATACTATGTGATCAAGGCTTTAATATCTGATTATTACTTAATAAAAACTGATAAAGTATTTATATAATGCAATGAAGCAACTTATATAAAAATAAAGTAAAATAATATAAATATTTTCTTTGAACAATTATTCAATTGTTCGTTTTCAAACGAACAATTCCGATGGATTTACTTTAACATCGATTAATAAGACGTCAAATGAAAATAAATTATAACCATACTGTTAAATAATAAGTAAAATTTAATCAATTATATAATATTGTATTTATATTTATTCTGGTCTCCAAGAAAAAATATGCATTCTCATGTAATCTTCTAAAACTTTAAGCCTATTGCACAATGTTTATGCAAATGCAAAAATCTCAAAATAAATTTATAAAATTTCAATGAAAATATTTAGATATAAAATTATTATATAAACATTGTAAAAAAGTGTCAGAAATAAATAAACATCTATGGTTTAATTTTCACAAGCAATACCATCATTTCTCATAAATGACTATTCTATTTTATTAGATAAAAAAAAATGTGACGAAGTTTCTCCATTGGCAAGGCGTGGGAGAGACTATATTTTAACACACCCATTCGAATTTTTTGTGACTCTTTTTTTCACATTTCCATTCTGTAAAAAAGTGGAAAAGCGAAGAGGGGATGCTTTGCTCGTGAGAGGGTGAGGTGGGGGTGAGTCGACTTCTGCCGAGCCAATGAGCAGATAGTAGTTTAAAAAGTTATTTAGCGTAGGTGGAGAATCCTGAGTCACAATCGCACTTTTGTCGTGTCGTCTCATCACCCAAGATCAGTGAATTTTGAGTCCACTAAATTCAGTTGAGCGTTTTCTTCTGCTCTTCGGAAGAAAAGGGGTTTAAGTCTCGGCAATCAAAGTTTTTCGGGTGGATTTAAAAAAAGCTTTTTTTTATTACGATTATATGCTTTTAATAAACTGCGATTTTTTGACTTAATGATCAGAATTATTTACTGTTTTATAAATCACGATGTACGCAGAGGGAAAAATCACAATCATTAAAATACAAAATAAAGTATGTTTTGTTTGAGTATAAATTTGACCAAGCCAAGCCAAAAACCATGTATCGATATGGGATGGTCATATTTACCCACAAATAAAT